>VOMN01137695.1:0-53299 GCA_014899125.1 Orchestia grillus | reverse complement strand
CAATTCACGAAGATCACACTATCGGGCCCGGAAGATCAAACTTTTCCGTGTCTCCAAAATATATACAAGATAAATCAATTCGTGTTTTTCAATTATCCCTCGAGGTATTAGGTGCAAGGTCGAACAGCAACTAACCCCAACCTAACAAAACTTAAGATAAAGAAGAAGAAGAATGCGAGAATAGTAACGCACACGCACACACACAAAGATTTCACACGTTCTGTTAAATGTACGTGGGAGAATACACAAAGATTGATACAGGCTATTGAATGCACGTGTGAGGCTACGAGAATAGACAAAGATCGACACATGCTATGGAACACACGTGTGGAGGCTACGTGGAAAAAATCCTCGAGTAGCAACACCAACCGATAAGCTGGCTTAATTATCTTGTTGATTGTAATATATTGAGAATATTTCTAGAGGGCTCTAGATTTGTAAATCTCTCTTTGGCAACATCGCAGCTTCCGCACCCCACGTGCCGAAGCAAAGCCGTGAGTCAGTACATTTTTAGCAGCCATGTTGTATACAGTATGTGCTAGTGGTGTGTTTGTATATAAGTGTCGGGAGTACCCCTGAGCTTAATTCTGCATCTTTTCTAGTTCCCTGTACTATACTATGCTGCTCTTCTTTCCTAGTAATGTCATGTTCCATTTTCTTGTTTACTGACTCCTGTATTAGTGGTCATAAGTGCGGGCTAAACTCATTAGGTAAGCACCAGCTAGTTGGTACAGAAGAACCACGTGTTGGATTATCTATTGAGTTGCGATAAGCCAACACTAATCACTTGAACACTGATACAACATCACGGACGAGTATAATACAGAAATATTCTTAGTTCATTTGAGACTTAGAAAAAAATCTTATAGCCCATTAAACTCCTTAAAAGCCAAGTTTTACGTGTAATAAGCTCGGGATGTAGAATTCAAATGAATTCTGAAATGCTCGAGACACATCATGGAGTCGGAAGCATCCACTCCAGTGTTGCCACATACGAGGGGTAAATATATCAGTCTGTAGCATGCGGTAGCACAACATTTCAGCCAGTCAATTTTGAAGTAAGATTAATCGTTAACGTAACTCTAAAATTTCTGGAATTCAATCCACTATCAAAGTGTTTTAAAATTCAAACGTTATTTTTGGATGGCATTCTACATCATTTTTAACTTGCTCTAAGTACTTCATTAGAAAAATTATTTTCAATTATTGTACAAAGCAAGTCGGAGTAGACTTTGACTAGGAACCATCTGTCCCGCATGACAGTTCATTTCCGCTGCCTCCGCCATCTTACTCTCGAGCGGAGGATCTCGTGGAAGGCGCAGCGACTCGGTCCTTTCGTATCATCGTTATTTCAATGCCCTCTACCAGCCTCCTGAAAAGTTCTTCCGGGCTTACTCCAGTTATCTCTCCTACGCCGAAGCCACCAACTAAATACACCCACACGAATTCGATCAAATCACACAATCACGTACCACGAAGAACCCAAGATCAGACCCGAATCTTTATGACACAAATATACCAGTTAAGTTCGCCCTTCATGTGTTTTTCTTATCCAAGTCAACCCAAAACGAAAGTGCGCTTGAACTAAACCCAACATAAAATATATCTATACTCGTATTGGTCATAGCGCAATTTTTGGGAATGAAGTTATTTTTCATGAACTGGGGAGAACCAGACCTGGGAGATATTCAATAGGCTTAAGCTATGTCGGGGTTTTTCCGACCTCTTGAGCAAAATGTTTCAGCACTCCGTTCCCGTAAAGACTCGGTCCTTCGTATCATCGTATTCAACGCCCCTTACCGGCCTCCTTCGAAGTTCTTCCTTCCATGCTCAAGTTTTCTCTCCTGCGTCGAAGCCACCAAATAAATACACACACGAAGCTGCTGTACATCACGCACCACGAAGTACACTAACCACGGGATCAGACCCAAATTTTTACGACGCAAATATACAAGTCAAATCTTAAGCCCCACCTGCGTTTTGAATATCCCAGCTTGGCCTAAACGAATGTACTCCGGAACAAACTCATTTTAAAAGGTCTATAATGACTGTGATGGTCAAATATGCTAGTTACTTGTTGAAAGTGATTCGTTATTAAAAAAGAAAATTAGTAGCCTAATTTATTAAATAGATACTTTTTTGAACGATATTTAGTCTGGAGTTATTAGGAAAATATGTTCAACCTTGATGAGAAACCATGATTACGAAATAGTTTTAAGAACTATCTTAGAAAAATGTTAATGGTAAATTAATATATAACTCGTAATGAAGCCCTCTCAGCCCAGGGGGGAAGGGGGGAGGGAATGCGCATGCTACTTGACTTAATTTAGTATGTGCAAGTTTTTTGGGTTACCTATACGTAGAGATGATTTGCGTATCTTAATAATTCTTACGATATACTAGCCATTATAAGTAAAAAAAGAACATTTAATTTTATGTTTTAGTATGTACACGCACTTGAAAGCAAATTTTTGAAAATACGTCCTATACGTTCAAAAATATAAATAACTGGCTAATGGAACTGTTTTAGGGTAATTAAAAAAATATCAGCTAATCACACAACCACATTTGTAAATTCAGAAGTCCCGCGAAGCGTTGGAACTTCGCCTAATGAGTATGTTCATCTCATGAGCGACTCACGTGGTATTAGTAACATGTTCGTAGGATGTGTGATTAGTAAAGACGTAAGTTCAATTTGTATTTGTTATTTATAAGATTTGGTTTGTATAAAGCCAGCGCAATAATACAATTCTCACTGGCTGAAAAGTTAGATGTTTTCGTGTATTTTTTGTTCATTTTATTCAGGCGTGTCTGGTTCTTTTTTTAAAAGGTAATAGTGTAGGTATTGAAAATCCAAATATTCCTTTGTAACGTCAATATCGCCTTCAGTCACAATGATACGGCAAAACAATGTGTGCAAATATTCAGTGTAGTATTTCATGAACATTTTTTCAACCACTCTGGGAAAGCCAATTTCTTTATAAGATGTGTTAATGCTGAAGGAAATTTGAAGGCCACGATGAAGGCTCACACTGATGTCGGCCCTCATTTCAAGTTCACGACAATAGAACAATCCAAACAAAAATACACCACCTCAAAATTCTTCCACTAAACGGTGAATATTATTAAATAGTGAGTAATTTGGATTCATTTGATGATAAATCATATATCAGGTGAAGTTATTTAAAGTTATGTATATTACATTGAATTTGATTGAAAACTTGAACTTTTTAAGAAGCAATCAAAAATTGTAATGCAAATGACTTTTCCTGTGTACTTTTACCAGTTTATTATGAATGTGAACATAATATATTATCAGGTTTTGATGAATATATAGGTAATTTCATCTGCTGTGATTGTGCTACTAAATTTTGTTATTATTTACTTCAAGTCAGGATTCTGCATAGGGCCTTTTGTTCATTGTACAGTCCTCATGTATTGTTGATTAGGATTTTTTTAATATTTTAAATGTTTTTCAAAAGTTTTACAAGATAAGCAAACAGTTGAAGATGAATTTTTTTGTATAACATGTCGTCTGTTTTTGTGCTTTCTTCTGGTTATGTTAAGATTAGATCAAGGTCATATTAGAGCTGGGATTAGATTAGGATTGGCACATTTCTATAATTTGACACAAGGGAATGTTATAACCTTATCCATAGAACTTGTAAAAATGTGACCCTAATTTCTTTAGACTGGGTGTGTTTGTTAGTTTTGTACATAAATGCCTAAAATGACTTGCCATGTTCTGTGTCCTATATTTCAAAACATGAAAATAGATTTCCAAAACTCAGAAAAAAAATACTTTCCAATGATATCAACATTAAGGCAGTATGTTCAATAAAATGCTTATACTCAATGCTAACTCAAAGTAAATATTACCCATAAAATTGTATGGTTAAAACAACACATTCTAACCTAAACCTTGCCTAAAATAACCTTGATTAACCTTATTAACACCTGTATTAATAATCTTTATCTTGATATGAGGACCAACTTCTGTCCAAGCCTTCATTTTGGCAAAAAAGAATTCTTTGAAACATTTATGCATTGCACTCACAAGGGGGTTCTTTTGTCTTATTGGCTGTAAACCAGCCTTATTGATAAATTTCTTGAGGTCAACAAAATTTACAAAAGCCTACAAAACACCATCTATTCCTGCTTTTTACTTCATGCTCTTGCCAAAAAGCCAAAAAATTCTTTATAACATCAAGAACCATCAAATTACTCTATTTATTCAGTCCTACAAAATACCTTATACCCAAATTATCTTCCGCATTTCTGACATACCATGGAACTACTCCAAACTCCTCATAAACTACATTTATTAAAGTTTCTCACTTGAATTTCATTTATACTTACTACACTTGAAAAAAATGCTTAATTGTTTGTTCTACTTTACTGTTGCTTTGCATTCTAGAAAGAATATTCTGGAATGCAAAAATTGCTGAAATGCTGCTAAAATTTCTGCATTGGGAATCTTGTTGTAAAAATCAGCCAAAAATTATATAGTGGTTCATACCTAATTTTGGTAATGGTTCTTATTGTAGTTTTTGTTACATCTCTTCACCTTATTTCTACTTTTGGAAAATAGAATGCATTGTAAGAGTTGTGCAATTAATTCATACAGCTGTGTAGGTGTGTACTTTTGTTAGGAAAGAAAGATATCATAGTTTATGATCTCTATAGTATCATTTCCTTTTTGTAATAAGAAAGCGCAGTTGCTCTGAAGCATGCCATACTGTGGACATGAACTGATTAATATGAATGTAAATTGGTGTAAAGAAATCTATGTTAATATTTGCTTTGGTTTAGCATAATGCACTGGGCATCTTATTTATTATACATCATGTACTTTAGTCTCATTGGATATAATTTTTTTTTGAGTTGTTGTAATGTTTATATAAAATAAACTGAAAAAAAATCTCACTATATAATAATAGCCCAGTGTTGGGTGCTTGGTTGGTCTTTCCATCCACTGATCCGTCTTTGTATCACAATCTTGAAGAATTAGATAAAAGTAAATTCCCAGGTCTGTATTACCAAACAAATAGTGACTGTCAAGTAAGGCAGTCCGTATCGGTGATATTGAAAATGACATTTCATATCCAAGTTATAACAAGTATGAGGCTATCTTAAGAATTTGACATCATTTTGGTGGGGCACATCCACTACAGAAGTTATATCAAACAAACTATCTCCCACCATTATGTTAGGCTAGGGCAGAATAGGTTAGTTTGGTTAACCTGACATAATGTAGCAGACATTATGACAGTAATCATAATCCTCTCCAGGAGGACATGAGATGGGCCATAGGTATTATGCTTAAATATATTAGTTAGGTTTGTCTATTCTATGGTATGGAAACTGGTATCATCAGGGGGGCACTGTAAGGTTGCCTCAGCTCTAGGCCTTTAGGACTTCTATCCAGGATGTAATTTCAGAAATCATTGGCAGAATGTTAACCTAGGGCTCACTTTCCATAAGTCTAGTGTCCCACATTTTATAATCAGCTCAAATAATTTTACCGGTATATCCCAAATTTTTTTATGTTCATGAGCTTATTTCTTCAAAAATTATTTGGCCAAGAAATCTTATTAGGGCTTAAATTACCCCTGGATTTCTATGCCTGCATCACCTCTTTTCATTTTCATGCCTTCTTCTCTGATTATTCTTTGTTTTCCATCTCTTCTTTTGTAACTTGTTTCTTTGTGCAGGGAACTTTGTGTAGGACCACACGTGTGTACGGATTCCTTATTTTCCATCCATAATTGATATTGAAAAAGTCCCTTCTTTTTATTCTTTGATGTGAGATAGCTTAAACCCAATTTCCATGGAAATAAGTCTATATTGAAATAGTTCCTTCTTTTTGTTCTTTGATATAAGAAAGCTTTAACCTAACTAGTAATCTGATCAATCTCACAGTAGTTGTACTTGTGGAAGTGTGGCTTTAATTTGTTTCGAGTTGTGTCATTGTTATATTGGTATTGTAACATTTCGACTCTACCTGTATAACTTTTTGCTTGCTCCAAAACCTATAATAATCTTTTTTGGACTTGAAAGAAATCCTATCCAATGATGCTGACATGAAAGTAGCTCAATGAATAGAACAACCTGTGCAGAATGGTTGTAGGAAAATATAACCCAGTGGGTCATATTTTTAACAGCTCTATATATATAGCTGCATCAATGAAGTTTGTGAATTTACACTATAACATAATTTACTCCTAAATGAAGTTAGCTGTAAGTGAATTCTTACACATCACCATTTCTTAATGTATTTAAATAAAGGACTGAAGTGTTTGAGGCCAGGTAAATGAGCTGTAGTGACTTCTACTTCTCTTTAAAAATTACCTTATCAGTCTGTACAAAGATTTTCATATCAGTTTAAGTAGATTCTTTTTCATTTTTCTTTTTTTTTAATTTGTCACTTGTAAATACTTTCAACACTTTGGCTCCAAAGTGGGTCAAATATGGTACATGCAATCATCTAACCTAATGTAACCAAAGCACTATCATGTATAAATACAAATTTTCAAGTTTTCGTCAAATTTGTGTTAATCAATTGAATAAGCTAGTTCAGATTATAAAGAAAATTAATAGGATAACCAAATTAATGAAACAAAAACCCTTAATTTTTAAATTCACAGCTGAAATGTTTGTTGGCATGTAATTTTGCCTGCATGTAGAATCATAGTCAAAGTGTTGAGTTCTTTTAAAAGTACTTGGAAATAAGTTCAATAAATATTTTTGACAATTGATCATGCACATACTTAACTTCATGTCTATTCTTTGCTCTTGTGGAGTTTTTAGTAGAAGCAAATATTTGTAAATTTTCTTAGTTTGATTTATGTGCTTAGTTTTACTTTTTATTAAAAAGCTTTTATTATGCCATAACAGAAGATCAGTATTTTAGTATTCAGCGCAAAGTCATATTTCCTGCGAATTTCCTGGTTATCAATCTCTATAGTTCTACTCATAAGCACTAAAGCATGAGCCCAATGTTTCTATGCTCCGCCAGAAAATTGTTATACCTTCTTTCTGTTAGGTGCAGTGTAAGTTTTAGGAAAATCTTGTATGTGATACGTGTGAATGAGCATTTATTTTGCCTAAATATTATATCCAGATTAAAACGCATTTCATTCTAATGTCTATCTTACATTATAATCACCAAGTTATTATAATGATTATTATGATATTGAATAAAATTAATAAAATTACATGGCCTGTATGGTGAAGCTATTGGTAAAACCATCAAGTAACTACATTTCCTTAAAATAGGGCCTGTCAACAATCACCATTTTTTTAAAATGGCCTATTTGACATGTTGATTGGAACATGCCCCATTGGTGGTCACAGAGTGTAATGCCATGAAGCAAGTGATCCAGCAGTGATCACAAACTGGATATGCCAAAAAAAATATCTGGGAACACATTGAAGCATGTGTCCCCTCACACTGCAAGGAAGGCATGTTAATTAGAACTGTGTGATCACAAACTGGATGTGCCCAAAAAATATCTGAGGAAACATTGAAGCATGTGTCCCCTCACACTGCATGATAATTTGAACTGTGTGTCCCTATTTCAGTGTGTAATTTTACAACAAAAATGCCCAACACATCTTAGCCACACTACAACTGCCACTATACAGCAATGCTCATAACATGATTTGCAGTAGTGTGTCACAGACAATAGCTTAAAAATGTCCTGCTAAATGGGAAGCTCAATTTATAGACAATCTAACCTACATTATTTCATTTTTATAAATGAATACTACTGTTTCATACAGATGTGCTTGTTGTAAATGAAAGAAATAAAAATATGTATCATTGAATTCCGAAATGTGAAGCAACAAGCATAATTGAGAAAATTATTTCATTATCTTTTTGTTTCATCAGTTTTTGATGAACCTGAACTGATACTTGGCATCTATACTTTTTCATTAATATTTAAGAATATATTTTTGTTCCCAAGGTAATACATGAAGGTTTTTAAAGTACCTATCAATAGCTTANACTATAATGGATATTTTATACAAAGTATCACTACTTGAGTTTTTTATTTCTTTGATCAATGACTAGTGATGAAGAAAATATGAATAGAATGCTTGGAAACATAATGGATGAATACTAACAGGTAAATGTAAAATTATGTAATTGAACTTTGAAAAGATAAACCTAAAATTTTCAGAATGCATTTTTATTCTGTTCTATTTTGTTTTTATTTTTATGGGACATTCAGTACCTAGTTGAAGTGCCATATTAATTCCATTGTATTGAACCTGTGTATGCCACCCAGGAAAAATAATGGGACTCACTGCATTTATTATTTGATTTTTATATATTAATATTTCACAGTCAAGCATGTAATGGGTTGCAAATGTTAATCATTTTCTTTGAAATCAATAGTTCATAACCAGACCATCTAACCTAAAATATTATATTGTATTTCATAATATAAAACGTATTATTTGCTGTAGATTACATTCATTTACAATTCATTCTCAGGATTCATTTACGATTTTATGTTTCACTGCTGTATGTGAGAACAGCTAGAATCTCTATAATTTATGATGTAGGATTCCTTGAATTATGCTTCAATATACACTTAAAATGAAATTATGCCTACACAACTGTAATATTCTTATTTTAAATACTGAAAAAGGGTATAAAGAGACCAAGCAAGTGATTCACCAAGCAAGCACACAGTTACATTGGAGCAAGCACAGTTTACATTGGATACAGTTTTACAATCAATTGAGAAATGACAAAATACTGGAATCAAAATGCATAACACTTATGGGCCCAAATAAGCAACAAGGCTTCTAGGGCAACCTATATAGAAAAGAGGAATGTTAAATTATAGTACATTTAAATTGAATAATAAAAAGCCTAAAGTTACACAAAACTATGTTAGTTTCAATAACTGAATGAGCTTTAAAATTACAAATCAGGGTACAAACATGATACGTGTTAGCAATTGAAATATTCACATATTTGAGTATTCATGTATTTGAGTATTCATATATTTGAGTTAATCTATATAGGTTGACATACGTAGACATATGTTCATATATTCTTTCGATACAGTGAGAGAAGGTAGGTTTCAAGATCAGCCTTGATTTGAATGATTTGTATGAGGTATTTGAATGTATAATTGGAGGAATAAAATTCCAAAATTTAGTGTCTGCAAAGAGATTGCAATGATGGGATTTGGTGTGTGAGTAATAAGGAAATAATAGTTTATTACAATTCCTGGTAACATGATCATAGAGACAAAATTGGGTAGACATTGTTTCATAGAGATTTGGGTTACTGCTTGTTCTAATGTTTTAAGTATAAAATTTCCCAGCTAAAATTGTTCAAGGTTGGACAATTTCAGAATTTCTGTGCATTTACATTGAAAGAGTCATAACACCAGCAGAAATTTGAAACTCATCTCTAAATAATTAAATTAGTGTTTTCCATTTTTCCATGATTCCAGTTCATTGGAAATAAAAAAACAATCATTCAAGGCTCAAATAGGACTTTCAAAATAGTGGCCCAAGAGGTTACCTATTTATTATTATACTCTAGTATAATACTAACTGATCATCTTACTTGCTTGTTTGTAACTGTGCAAGCTCTTTGGTAATAACAGATGCGGATGGTGAAAACTCATTTCTCAGTAATTAAATACATTTTTTCAATCACAACATGGTTAGGGCTTGCTGAAACTAAAATGAATTATTTTTTCAGCTTTGGGGATTTGTAAGGAAATTAAACAAGAATCATTAAAGGCTAAAATGGGATTTCACAATGGGTAGTTACCCAACAGATTATGGGTGGTCAAGTATTAATGAAGAAACTGTTATATCAGTCAATTTATTGAAAAATTTAATTTTCTTTAAGTTTCATTCATTTGATACAATATTCTATATCCTATCTAGATGCTGCTGCTTTACAAATTTTTGATGTGGCTGTAAAGGGGGTTGAAGATACTAACAAACGGTATTGTTGTATATATACACCAGTCACCATTATGCATATTATTTTTTTTTTAAATGAGAGTCATCCCTATGTTGTCAAAAATTAACCCAAATCTCACATGAAATAATATAACTCTGTATTGCTAATACGGACTGCTTTCTCTTGACACAGCCTTGCTGATTGGGAATATGTACCTGAGAATCATGACTCATAAGTTTATCCTAGTTCCTTTACTATTTAATTGATTGTTAACACAAGAAAAAGATGGTAACTGGTCTTATGGTAATACCTCTTTTTTCAAAATTGCAAAAATTTCTGGAAACTGTTCTGTTGGAAAAAAATTCAGATTTAATTTATTTATGAAGATGATAGTGACATCTCTGACCTTTTAACTCGAACACTTCTCAGTCTGGACATATTTGGCAAATAAATTTTGTCCATCAATCCGAATGTGGTCTTGCAATCCAAGCACCAATGCCTGGTGATGATGCCAGCCCATCACTTGCTCATCACTGGTGTCTGCCAGTCTCACTTGCACTTCCCAAAATACAAACAGCCCAAAACAACAAATTGAGTACAAGTCATGAGATGCCACTGTATTTTGAAAGCTTTCATTTGATCAGAAAATGTTGCTGAAACTGTTCTCTCATACAGTCATACTTTGAACCCCTGAGAATGCCACTGTTTTTGGAACTCCAACAATGTTATCAATTCCTGGTATTGGAAGATGAGTGTTTTTTATTCACTCATGCTGTTTTTTCTTTTCCATTAGAATAGTTTCTCTTTTCCATTAGAATAGTTTCTCTTTTTTGTACTTCTGTATTTCTTCTTCTCAAATACATTCTTACTCTGTTTTGGTTTAAAATCTTTAGTCTCTCTTTGACTCAAAAATGCTTCTGTCTACATCTTCATCTATCTTGATTTGTTGCCCTAGTTATGTTTCTTCCGGCCATTTTGTGTTAGTTCACTCAATTCTAACTTATCAGATTTGAATTAATTCAAAAACTTCTCAATAGATAAGAATTTGTGCTGATGTAGTGACCAGCATTACCCTGGATACATAAAGGCGCTCAAAGTTATAGTTGATTTTATGCACTATGAGTATTTTCCTATCAAATTATTGGAAAATATGAAATTAGGTACAGGCATACTGATTTAAAACTTTGTCAACTTCTGAAAAATTTGAGTTTACTTTCAATTCATACTATATGCTTTCATTTATTGTTGACTAGTTAATGAATAGTTGACTTCAAAGCTTATTTAATAGACATATTGTATTTTGTTGACATAATTTGTTTGACTCCATTGACTTCAAAGGAATCTCCCAAATCTCCATTGACTTCAAAGGATATAATAAACAGCTTCACTGAAAAATTCCATTCATTTGAAGGATAAACTTTTGGTAAATTCTGTCAGTTTTGTTGGGGCACATGTACAAGTTTATGTATGATAAATGAGGAAAAATTTATCTCAAACATAAGGGGCATCTTGTATTGAAAAAAAAACTCGTATCTATTATATAAAATTGGGATTTTAAACTATTTCAAAGTCATTTTTATTCTTCAAAATTTAACTAATTCTTTTAATAAATTTAACATGATTTGCGAAGAAGTTATTGAGAGTATTTGATTTTTATTCACAGTAGTCATGCTTTTTAGATGTGGATTATGCATCAAGAAGTTTTCCATAGACCAAGAGCAACTGAAAGAAAGGATATGCTCAAGTGCATTTCAGCCTTGGCTTGCCTATGCCAGTTATTTTCTCATTGTGAGATGTTGCAGCTGTTTTTTGCTCCTCAGTGTTTGTGATTTGTTTCCATCAATAATATTTGTAGTTTTATGCTTATTGATCTGTTATTTTTGGCAAAAAGCTAAAGTAAGTCTTCAAGTTAGATCTCCTGATCTTTAATGATTTTTTTCTTTCCTCTAAAGTTTACAACAAGCAAGAGTTCAAGTTTTGCTTTTGAAATAGAGGGCCACTGAAGGGGCATCAGCTGTTCCTATGCATTATTTTGTAAATGTTTTGTGTTCTCAGTTTTTTATTTGTCTTCATCAAGAACTCCTGTAATTTTATTTGCATTAAACCATTTTTACTGAGTTTATGCTGATTGAAATCCATTGCTTGAATCTCTTATCTATGGACTTTTTTCATTCCACTCAAGTTTACAGTGAACAATGTTTCATCTCTAAAATCAAGAGACACCAAAGTGATGTTTCAGTTAGTACACTGGACTTTGAAATTTGTTCATGTTTTAGTGCATTCAACCAATATACCTAGCAAGTGTGGTTTTATGAACTATAACAACAATTATAATGATACAAACAAGTACCATTCATTTGAAACACATAAAGATGAGTCAGCAAGGCAGAAGTGGTTGGCTGTGTTGTTTCCTCATGAGGACTTTGTTTTAGATCCTTCTAAACTTTCACTTTTTAAAAAACATTAGTTTTCAAATCCTGTCATGGTGAAATTACAGGTAGATCCTCCTGACCAACAACTGCACTGAGCATTTTGTAGTGTATCTGCATCATGATTGCCAACTGCAAAGCCATCACCTCGAATAGAAAAATTTGAAGACCAGGAGCTGAAATATTCTTAAACAAATGACACAATAATATATCAGTGACTGACTTAGCTCCTGAGAAACAATTGCACAAAAAGTATGAAAATCTAACCATTTCCAGAAGTGATGACAAATTTGTATGTATTTTCATGGCAGAGTATTATCAAGAATGTGAAATGTCTGTGATTGTGAAAAAATAAATAAATACTATATCCTTGCAAAACGCTCCCTTGTATATTAGCAATATGGTATGAAAACCATTTGTTTAATTTTTAGAATGTTTAGGCAATGTAAACTGTTAACAGCTAATATTCCCCAAAAATTGCAGAAATATTTTATAGCATCAAAGAGCCTTGTAAAGTTAATAGGCATTTGGATATTTTCTAATAATTTCTTCCTCTGATCATGGGCTGCTCCTTGTGAACATTTTTTTATAATTATGTAGTTTAGAAGAAATGAGTTTTTTGTATTCTAGATACAAGCTGGCAGCATATGTTGTTTCATCAGAGTGAGTATGCATAATTTTCTGAAGATGGTTAAAATAAATCTAACCAAAAGCTTCTGCTAAAAAATGGTTGTTTTTATCACCCTGAACTATAATTAAAAAAAAATCAACATTGTGTTCTTTATCTTTCTGCCTTCAAAATATGGGATCAGCATACTACCAAGCAAGCTTCTAAATCCAAACAATAGATTGAGCTCATAATCTCAAATTCTTCAGAAGGTTTATTCAGCCCTGAATTATAACAACTTGTGATAATGTGGTTTATAAAGTTATTTTCTTCAATTCCAGAACTTCAACCAAGAATTTGATTTTCTAGCAGTTCAGTTGAAACTTATAACTGAGAAACATGATTAAGTCAAGGACTAGAGCTTTGCTGTTGACTCATTCCACACTAGTTTTGAACATCTTGAAAAATACGGGATTCTTCCAAGGAAGAGCTGCAGTTGATCATATCCTCTGTGAATATGAATGAACTGCATTTCAGAAACTTCATAGAAGTCACCTAAAGAATGTTCTTTTTTGTAGATGAGGGAAAAAAAAATTTCAACTGGCTTTTCCTGAGTGTTGAGTGGGATGGTCCAAATGCGCCTGACTCAAATGTAATGTTAGTGCTCTGTGTCATGATGAAATGGCACCACAGAGAACTCAGCATTTTGATATCAGTCATTGATGACTGGGTGGTTAGTAAAAAGTGCAAACAATGCTTGTCCTATGACATGTAGAGCCTCTGGGGCACACTGAAGTGACTAACATCATTCAAAAAGTCTCTAGTGATTAACAGGGGACATCTCTTCGAAGCCCTTTTTATATGTTGAGATATGGACTGCTTCATTGAAAATTTTATACATAGGAAGTGTTGTAGTCAGAGATTGGTTGTCATTCTTTCTTCTATCTACTGTAAAATAAAGCTGGCTTATGAAAATATAAAATTAAATGAAAGAAAATCACAGTAAATGAGTATATGTTTTGATACAAATTGCCGACTCACCACTCAGTGGCTTGCAGTAAAGCCATACCAGCCATTGATAGATTTTTAGTGGAATTAGCTCACCGAATACCAATTAAAACAGACTTGCAAACCTTCTTGACAGGGGTTCAATGAAGCTCTCTATTATTTAGTGGTGAGATATGAACTTGACTACACCAGGAAGGCCGGGAATTGAAAGTTTTTGTAAAAAGTGTATATTGGCATTGATTTTACAGTTTATTTTAAAAGATGTTTTCACCTTCGTATAGGTACAAGGACAGTCATTTGTCAACTCTTTAAAACTATCCCGGAATAAAGGTTTGAAATTTATAGAATAAACCTTTACTGCTACAAATGACTAGAATTTTAAAGACCTGTTGATGGCAAATCTTTTGGATAGAAATGTCAACAATTTTATTAATCACATTTGTAATTTCAAAATTTTAATCTTGGATAGTCTTAAAGAGGTTGACCATTGACTATTAGTTAGTCTAGTCTCTTGAGGAAGATGTAAAAGTCTTTGGTAAGTGTTGTCAGAGATTGGTTGGCCTATCTTCCATCATCAGATGCAATTAAATTGACACTCTCAAATTACGATGATGCTTTGCAAGTGTGCTCCTGAGTTGACTCTGTAAGCTAAAGGAAGAACAGTAAAAAAAATAGAGCTTTTTCAGACATCAATCAAGAAGGTTTGCAAGTTGATTTTGATTGGTATTTGGGTAGCAAATTCTAGCTTTAAATATTACAGTGGACGATGCCCTCATGTATTTTAACTGTAGAACACTGTGAATGGTGAGTACAATCTTTAGCAAATGTTCATTCACTGTGATTTTCTTTCAGTTTGAACTTTTTTGATGTCGTGTTTTCATAAGTGAGCTTTATTGTATGGGGAAATATCTAATTCTTGAATAGATAGAGTTGTTTATGAATGATTTGTTGTATTCCCTTTCTGTCATAGTATAAAGTTAAGTTTTTATGCTTACTCAATGCTGAATAAGTGATGCTGATATGGTTAAATTTGTGGGTATGTTTATAGGAGCCTTATCTTGAGTTCTTCTGTATTTATGATAAACCATATTTTGTGATGCGTGTTTCTATAATGATATTCTGTACTAAATTTAGTTACAAATAAGTGATAAAAAAAAAAAATAACTTGTGTGAATTGTGATGACCTTAGCAAACCGAGGTAATCAGCTGTGCTTGTCCTTTCTTAAAGTAGTCCTTACTATGGAGTTATAAGTCTAAGTGCACAGTACTGAAAGAAATGATATTTTTTGGAACATTTGCTGGCTTCTAAGCAACCTGTAGCCAGAAGCAGATTTCAGATTCATTTATATTTACTGTTTTTCATCTTATACACCTTGTTGAAGTATGTTTAGTTATCCTGACATTTTTGTTCGGTGTATGTCTATTCAAGACTTATACCTCATAAAGGTGTCAACCGGTAGGTCAAAGTAAGGGACCTTGACAGTTCATTGCTATCCTTTTCAGACGTGCTTATGAGTGTTGTTCATTGGAAATATATTTCAACTTTTGTATAATGAACATTCATATCTAAGAACATGCATGAACGATGTGCAAGCCATTTCAATTTTTTTGTTGTAGTTTGTATTTAACAGTAATGATTGTATTACTCTCAGTGCATTGTTAACTAACATGAGTTCATTTATTGTGATGAACCTCAGGGATTAGTTTTGTGTTAGCAGTTTATGAAAATTTCGACAAACTTTGGATAAACCAGCCGATGAGAAGTCCTCTCAAGTGTTGGACAGAGGTTGGAGGTTCAAGGCAGAGATAGTCCAATCTTGGAAGCAATTTTCTTCTTGATGATGCAAGTAGTTTGAACTTTATTTGAGAAATTGAAAATGTGCCGCAAAGATTGGCTTTTCATAGCTAAACATGCAACTCGTATAAAGGATACTTTGCTTGAGACCTGAAAATTCTCTTGCAAAGCGATGAAGCATGACAAAGGTAGGTAGGCACAAGAGTATTTATATATAGATATGAAGTTGACAAATTCATTATCTTGACTAATCACATAAGATTATATATGTCTTGAAGTTTGATGGTCTAAAATTATTTACAGCATTGGATTTTTGTATTTTTGATTATCAGGTTGTGGTGACTGGTATTATTATTACACATGTTTGCATTTCCATTAACTGGAAGGAAGTGCATGTAACTATGAGTGTTCATTTTGAACAAAGAAGAATTTGGATAGTCTTTCTCTGTACAAATTGTACAGCTTATTTCATAACTATTATTATTTCACTTGATCAGGGTTCCGATCAATTTAGAGCTCAAATTATTTAATTATGTAAATACAATTATCTAAACTTGCATCATACTTTCATGGAAATGTATTGGAGAACATTTAGAGTTGAACTTCTACCAACTTATTAGCCATTAACTTTAGAGCATTGTCTGACTAATAAAGGAAAAGTATCATGAATATAGTATAGGTACAAGTTCCTCAAGAATTGACTTGTAAGAACAATAATGTAGGTACTGACTAAGATACAAATTTATTGAGACTAAATGAATTGGCTTAATTTCAGCTGATTTATTGACATCTTAAAGTGATGCATACATTTTTGTGTGATGCCTTGTGTTTCTAATTAAAACCCTGTCCTTAATTTTTTTACCAGCTTATTTGTTTAAAAAAATTAAAGATACCAGTGTTACCAATGAGAGAGATTTGTACCATGCTTTCCTATATGTCTTATGTGTGTGTAATTGTCATGATTTTTCATACCCTTTCAAGGTCTCTTTCTCTCATGTTCATTAAATTATTGTTACTACATAATTTTCTGGTAAAGAATAAGTGTCAGCGAGGATTTCATCTAATATTTGATACAAAATACATGGAAGGGGGCGAATTATGTGAACCCATACATAGAATCAATGTGAGGTATTGTTATAAATCGGGGCTTTAAAGTGCTTTGACATTCTTCAACTGATTTCATATGTCTCGAGACTGTTTAAGGAAAAGGATTGAGTATTGTGAAATTTCTCACCCCTTTTTTGGTGGGTTTCTTCTTGAACCTAGTGACTCACAATTTTCAAAAATTGCTTTTAATAACATCAACTTGTTTTGGGCCTCAGATGGGAAGTGTCCAGTGGCACTAGTGAGGTATGAGTACCTATACAAACTTAGTAGCTGCCCAATTTGTTTTGTGTAAAAAATGAGAATAAGTGTGAACATACTTATCCAATCTCATTGAAACTTTTCAGTACAAAATGGTGTTTAAGAATTTGTTTATTTTGCCCCTGATAGCAAATTATTGCTTGCTCTAATTTTACTTTGCTATTACTTGTGAATCTATAATTGGTAGGTACTATCACTAGCTAATATTTCATTAGTATTCAGCATTAAGTTTTACTCATGTAAAATCTTTTACATTTTCATGTATATTCACCTTGTTTTTTATGCCATACTGAGTATATTCACCTTTTTATGTCACAGTAGTTGTTATCTTTTCTCTCTTCAAATTTAATTTTACCTTGCAGTTGAAATAGGACTTTTGTTTTTATAAATTACATATCTGAAGTCAGTAGAAAGTATGAGTGAGGACATTTCTAAGAATTCTGGACAATTCAATGACACACTTGGAATTAAAACAGTAGCTTTGGTACGGAAGCATCCTGCTCATCTTGACAGCTCTTCTGAAGGTCAGTACCTGTGTATTTTAAGGTTTTGACGATACATTGCTTAAATTTTTTTACTTGTGCTGTGTAAAAGTGGAAATTATTAGGGCTCTCAGTTTTGTTGTCAGAAAGCTCATACACTACATACTACATCCAGGCAACACTGTTCATTGTTCACACAGTCTGATG
The DNA here is from genome assembly GCA_014899125.1 of Orchestia grillus. Classification (NCBI taxonomy): domain Eukaryota; kingdom Metazoa; phylum Arthropoda; class Malacostraca; order Amphipoda; family Talitridae; genus Orchestia; species Orchestia grillus. Next base: position 35,463 of record VOMN01137695.1, on the reverse strand, counting down.
AGCTCTTGCAGAGTTATGATTTGGGTTGTGCCTGTTATGAAGATCTCTGGGTTCACAGATGATATGGGTTGTACCTGTTATGAAGATCTCTGGGTTCACAGATGATATGGGTTGTGCCTGTTATGAAGATCTTTGGGCTCACAGATGATATGGGTTCTGCCTGTTATGAAGATCTTTGGGCTCACAGATGATATGGGTTGTACCTGTTATGAAGATCTTTGGGCTCACAGATGATATGGGTTGTACCTGTTTTGAAGATCTCTGGGTTCACAGATGATTTGGGTTATGCCTGTTATGATGAAAATCTTTGGGTCCACAGACGATATGGGCTGTGCCTGTTATGATTATCTTTGGGCTTACAGATGATGTGGGTTGTGTCTGTCAGTGTGAAGAACTTGGGGTTTGCTGTTTGATTGAAAATACAGCTTGAATGTGTGAAATGTTTAATAATACAACATAAAATGAAATGTTCAATTGTACAATATATAATGAAACATGTAATTGAACAACATCTAAAGAATTGTAAAGCTCAATATTACTGAAGAAATTTGATTTTACGGTCATTCAAAAGATGTGATATTGGAATTTTCTTTTCATTCAACAGTATTTGTTTGCAACTTTGAAGGAATTGGTGAGAATTTATTCTGCATGTTATTTACCTTTTGTGAAAATGTTGAACTTTTCTGAACCAAATATTGTGGTGGTATTAGTCAAGATACCATAAGTATGTCTTGGTACATTCAACACATCTATTTTGCTATTAGTAGGTAGTGTTTTGTAAAAAAAACATACCTATTGTATAATCCAGAAGTTAATTGAAAGTGTAAGTGTACTAACTCAGGAATGGAATAATAGAGAATAGATAAGTAAAAATAATAGTATAGTGTGCTAGCATCTTCATTTTCTATGTTGACTAGTATTGAACTTGAAATGGCTGAAATGTACAGTTTGATATATTACTTGAAATTTGTATCTGGTAACAAGCTTTCAGAATTGTATTAAATCTTGAGAAACAGTTGGGCACCTGAGGCTGCTTGAGAACATTTATCAACAATAAAATATTTTAGCTAGAAATTGTGTATGGAGAGCGAGGCTTATAATAATGTACTAATTGTGGGTAAGTATTTAGGCACAATGTATTGTAATCATAGTATTCAGTAACTATTAAAAATATTTCATGATACAGTGGTGGCCCTATGATTTGAACACCTAACTCAAACACCTCCCAATCTGAACACATTTGACAAACAAATTTTGTCTTTTAATCCAAAGGCATTCTTGTCACCGATGCTGCCTGCCTGCCACTCAGCCAGGCACCTTCTAGTCTTGCTTGTTGTTCCCAAAATGCAAACAACAGCCCGAAAGAGTGAATTAAGTTTAAATCTCAAGAGGCCACTCTATATGGTTGTGTAAAGATTTTGGTCAAAAGTTAGTGTGTGTTCTTGACTTTGGTGGTTGCTATCTGCTTGAAACTACTCCTGAGTATATGTTTAGAAATTGAGTGCCTTCACATGAATACAAGGCTAGCTATTCACTGCATCATCAGCAATTTTTGCTGCATCAGTCTGTTGTAGGTTACCAATTACTGCAGGGTTTTTTAATTTTTCAAATTAGTTCACATGATGAAATCGGCCTTTTTCACCATATACAATATTTGTATATATTTTTTCTATGCTACTCTATGTCACCTATCATTTTCTGTTCTCCTCAGAATAATATGTTGCTCCTTTTCACCCAATGTGAAGAGCTTAGTTTAATAAGTCTCTCAAATTGTTGGACTTGACAACTGGTAGAGTAAAAATGATTGTTAAATGCAGCATGTTATAATGGGAGTAGATATTTTATAATTAGCTTTATTGGTACCTATTCATGTAAACACATTTTTTTAACTTTTGAAATAAATTAAATTGTAGAATGTTTATTCTGAATTACCTCAAAGCTCTGATATTAATAGGAAAACTGGTTTTAATTCACCACAGAGGTATTGTAGCTGTGATACTGAAGGGAATATTCACACTCACTGAAGCCTCAAATTACTCCTACACTGACTCAGCTCAGTTAAGTAATGCTGCAGCTAAAAGCATCAACTATTAATTTGGTTAATGTGTGCAGAGGGCCAGTCAGAGCTGATGGGCCTGTTGCAGCAGACAGCTGTGGCTGCCTCAGGCCTCAGCGACGCGACCCTCCACATCTCGACAGCGTACTCAGAAAATAGCGGGTCATCCTCTTCAAATGATCTCCTTGGAAAGCAGCATGCCTATGTAAGTGGATTTAATTAATTCATATTGGTTTGGTGGAGCTAAGTATTGCAGCTCACAGAATGCTGAAGTCTATATGTATGTAGTGTATTACATTATTTTTTCATTCCTAGCCCACAGATCTGTTGAATACTTGAAGGGTATTTGTATTTAAATGTGATAAATTTTAATTTTCAAATCTGAAATCATTTAGTCACCCATTTTTTATGGTTTCCATCAGGATTGTTGTTTTCATTTTGGGAATTCTGATTAAAAAATGTAACCTTATAAAGATGTAGTTGAATTAAGTTGGCATGTTGAATGTATTTATTTTCTTTGGTATGGACTGTGAATAATTTTTAAAGAATTTTTAATGTTCACATCTGCTAGAACTAAATAAGTTTATGTTATGAGTTACTTAACACGTATAATAGGATGATTAGACATTCTTGTTTGGAAGGCCCCAAAAAAGTTGAGGGATGGGATTGGTGAGATATGCAGATGCTGAATATCAGCAAGGAACTGGCAGGGGTTAGGGATTTGTGGAGGAGACCTATCGTTTGTCCTACATTATAGAGCGGGAAAACATGTACATAAAATTAATATGATGATGATGAAACTTGCTTGTTTAGTTCACATCTCATTTATGAGCCATGAAGAGCTTCCAAGTCTTACTGCAGAATTTTATATGATTGAACTCTGTCATTGAATCTCTCTTCTGAAGTAAAAATGAAAGTGTACTTCTGCACTTGAAACATGCATGCATTTCTCTCAGTTGATCACTATTTAAATAAATTATAGGATGTGATCATCTGTTAACACCACTTGAACACGTCTTGGGGCCTCATTTCCTGAGCCATTCATCAAATTACAATTTTTTTTTGGGTACTAAAATGTCACTTGTATTCTATCTAGACTGGACTTTCAACTAAATTTCATGCTCGCACTTTGCATATTAATCTATAAGATTCAAATAAAAGCATATAAATTGTTGTGCCGTAATTATGATCTTAACAGCGCTGACTAAATATAGAGTGTTTTGCCTCACAGCTGTGCCAGCTCTAGGTTTAGGAATGAGCTGTGTGGTTTAGTTTCATGGCTAATTTTGCATCCACTTGTTCAAGATAGTGGTGAGTGTGTCACATAGTAACCATGGCTTCCAAGTTCATGTCCTATTTTAATATTTCTGAAATGCCAATGTCTGTTTCATCACTATGAGATCTGTTAATATGACAAGTTCATACTTGCTTTATTTCCACAAGCATACTTTATTTACATTGCTGTGTATGGTATTTTATTTATTTAAGCTAATAAAAAGTATATACCGGGTGAGCAGAAAGTCCTTAGACCAAATGAAAGGCTAATTATTATTAGGGAAATTCATTCAATGAAACAAAAATTGAACAGAACATCTGCTATGATGTCAGAATTTAATTTAATACATCAGTTTTCAATGTGGTCTCCCTTGGCCTGCACAACATCCTCAAGTCTTTGCCCGAAACCTTCAGCAGAGGCACAAAGTGTTTCTTGAAGTATTTTGGCCCATTCCCTCACAAGTGACTGCTTGAGAGTATCAACATTGTAATGAGGAGCAACGCAAGCCTTGGTTTCCAGTACTGACCAGACACCAAAGTCCACAGGATTTAAGTCTGGGAAGGATGGAGGCTACAGAGTCTCACTCCAAAACTTTGGGAAATGATTACACCATTCATGAGTTAAGTTTGAAGCCTGGAAAGGTGCTCCATCCTGTTGAAATGTAAGAACCTCATCTTACTTAAAGTGCGTTTGTATCTCACATAGTGTTGAAGTCAAAGTATCTTTGATATAGCACTTGGAGTTAATCTTCACACATTTTTTAACAAAACTAAGGGTAGATATTCATGTTTTTGATCTTGTCCATATCATCACTAAAACAGGTTTTTGGTGGCAATAAACATTTCTTACAGACTTTGGAATAATTTCTGAGCTCATAGCCCCCACTCGAACCTTAAAAAAATTAAATTTCACCTCAACTGTGAAGAGTTTTTGTCTGAGAAATGCACTCTCCAGTTTGCATGCCATTCTTGAGCTCATTGAGAAGTTGTTTTATCCTGTCGAACCTTTTTGGTTTCTGGAGATCTCTGAGGTGTTTGTACTTTCTTATTCTGAAAGGAGACTGTCCCAGGTCACTTTTCTCATACATCTCATCCAAGTGCTACATGCATATGTTAGGCCATTTGTCAAATTGATTTCTTCGGATTTCTCCTTACCCTCTCGCAGACTTCCTTAATCATTTTTGTTGTGCTAACTGACTTTGGTCACCCAGTTTGGAAGCGATCCTCGACAGTGCCAAGCTTTTTGAATCTTTTCACAACACTATAAACTGTTCATTTGGGTACTCAAAGTAATTTAAGGATCTCAGAATTGGTCGTACCTGTAGAAGGAAGTCCTAAGATTTCTTCTCTATTTCTCATTTTGGTAAACAGATACTAAATTTTAAGAATAAACCTGAAAGTATGTGATAGGTGATGAATCACTTAACATTATTAACGTCACAAACTTTCAAAGAAACGGTTCGAAATAATTATTATGTACAACTGAAAATCAGTCTAGGGACTTCCTGTTCACCCTGTATACTGTAGATATTTTAACTTATTTGCTATTAAACTGTCTTTCCTCTAGTGATTTTTGCGACACTTGTAAGCTTAATTTAGAATTAGAATTGCTTGTGTCATATATTATGAGTCACAGTTGTTAATGCATATTGTATCTGTTAAATTGATATTGTATTAAACTCATTAATTTGACGATGAATTTTTTTGCTACTGTAATTTCTTAAAGTTTAATTTTCATAATTGATTTTTTAAATTCAACTTGGCGCCCTTTTTCTGTACGTGTCTGAAATTCTCAACTTCTTAATTCATAAACGAATTTCTTCCAGGCAGGTTGCATGTTTGATTATTCTGCTGCAGTAAAGGTAGTTGATCTTTTTTTATATACCGTATTTTTTTCTAAATTACTAATGGCAAGGAGAAAAGTGCTAACTTATGATTGGACTAATTCATAAAACAACTGCAATAAGAACTTTGACGTAACTTGATCTGCAGCTGTGGGCTTCAGATGTGTTTGCTATGGACTCCCGATCTTTGTTCACAGCAAACCTGCCAGAGTCTGCAGTGTCGTGTGGCGGTTGACAGTGGCTTTGTTGTGTCAAAATCTTTACTAAAGTTAAAATATTAGTTAATCCGTCATAAATTTAGGGCTATATTGCAGTGCTGGCTTTATTTATTTGATTTTTATCATCCTTGAAATAAAACTGGGGTTTTTGTTGCTTCACTCAATGAATGCTTCAGCTTTAGAAAAGCTACAGCATGAAGAAGTAATTCGGTTTTTGATGAAGTTTTGGCCTCTGTGCTGTCGGAAAATAATTGTGATCTAAACAAGCTTTTGCAGAAATTTATTAATTTTCCTTTACATACTGGGATGTATTTGTAGGCAAGAAGTTTGGTTAAGTTGTGAAGTGCAATTATGTGAGCGTATATTTTTAGGGCTCCTGACTAAAACTCCTTGCAGTAAGGCATTAAGCATTCAGGTGTGCCCATAGGATGGTATTTGCTGTTGAAGCATCACGTATATTGCTAGGTGTGTTAAACCTTATTTGGATGTTTCATATTATTTTCAAAAATTGCTAAGTTTATTTCAGAAGTTTGTGGGAATCATCGTCTTGCAACATCTCGAGATTGGGGATGTTGATTATCTCTTATGATTTCACTATTACCAGGAGTATAAATTCAGTATACTTTTTTTAATTGAGGTTGAACGGTAGTAGAAAAACTATTTGGTGAAATGCCTAATTTAAAAACATTAGATAGTTTGGTAACTAATAAATTCAGCATACTGTTGTTTAATTCAGGTGAAGTGCCTGTAGAGAAACTTCTTGGTCAATTAATTAGCTAAAAACATTGTTACATGGGTATGTGGCTCATTCAATCTTTTGTATGAATTTAATACGATTTAGAAATTCAATTCCCTTTTAAGACTAACCTAGAAAATGGTCTGTTGCCTTGAGGTGGTGATCACAGAGCAGCCGTCAGACCTAGGGCTCGAGAAAGTGCTCCTGGACCCAAACCACAGCGCTCTCATCAGAGGCACCAGCAGCACCTTCGACAAACCCACAGTGCCTACAATTAAGGTGAGATTTAAACACAAAGGCACTACAAAACTTACGTTGTTGTTTGCTTTTACTTCAGGAACCATTGCTTCTGCTTCTTTATTTCCCACCGGTGTTCAGCCGAAATTTCTTTGACCTTTTCTCATTAACGGCGTGATTTGATTTTCGTGTACACGTGTCGTTTCGAATGCTCGATTATTGTGTAGTGTCTCCTAGATTCTTGGTCCTAAACGGAGTCTCTTCAGAGGGCATAGGATAGTGAGCAAGGCTAGGTTAGTTCCCGATCCCATGGGAGCACTCTTAGGTGACCATATCTATGAATAGGCCTTTGGGATTTCTGTCGTATGTGCCCGCTTTGGTTATTTCCATGTTCATACCTTCTTTGGTATTTCTTCTTTATCTTTACTTCCGCTTCCTTCTCAACTTGCTGTTTCTCTGCATTGTGTGGGATCACATCTGTGCATAGATTCCACGTTTTCTACAGTCCATATTAATTGGTTCCTTCTTCTTTTTGCTCTCTTTGGACAAATTCCATGTAGATGGGAGCTTTACACTATTTAATAAACGATCAATCAATTCATTTTTTCTTTGTAAGATTGTTTGTTAACTTATGTTCATTTCCCCATGGCAGGCTCTCTGAACTGACCTCATGGGCTGAACCGATTCTTTGAACTTTTTAAAAGCCCTTGAGTGAATTCTCCTTTTTTTGCTTCGCTATTTTTCACTAGTGCTAATGCGGGGGGATAAGTAAGGTAAATTTATTAATATTGCAACATGTGCACTAAATTTATTAATATTGTAATATGTGCACTAATTTGACGCAGTTGTAAACGAGTCGCACCTTGTAGTAACCGTGACATTTGTTTGAGAAGTGGGGGAGCGTGTGTAGCTGTGTAGGGCAGCGTGTGCAGCTGTGTAGGGCAGCGTGTGCAGCAATCAATGCCCTGTAAAGCACATGTGATATGGGAACGTTCTGTGGTGCCATGCACGACAAGTTCAAATGCATCAGCACTGTTGTGTCGCTCACAGCTATGATAGAGCTCGCCTAATGATTTCTAAAATACAATTGCACCTGTTTGAATCTCGCTGCATGTTTGTGCTTCATTTTTTGTGCTGATGCCTCGATAGGGAAAGAAATTCAGAAAATGCGTCGGGGAATTCATATTCGATAATTAAGTCTCCTTGTAATCCCACGAGTTTATGTTGGTATTCAGTTACTGGTAACCCAGAGGTGAAAAATAGGGCAGTATTTTGTTACTGTGCAGCTTTTTGGAAGTTCTCATTCTAATATTTTTGTATAGTAACATTAATTTGATGAGTTGTGGAATGTAACATGCAATTGCGTCTGACATTACTTCCTTATGAATAATATTGTGGTTATTTTAAATAAAGGAAGCTTTTCATTAAAATTCTAAAAAAATTCATACGCAAGTATTGAAAACAAATATTCTTCTTTTTGATTATTCGTTTGACAAAAACTTTTATGTCACTAATTATGTTAACAAGCTTCAACTCCTCCCCTTATTCAATAGTGCTAATCTTCCTACCTAATCTAAAATAAGCCACTCCTATCAACAAATTCCATTCCATTTCCACTTGTTGATATGCCACTCCTATCCATTTCAACAAGTGGAAACCATTTGTTCCATTTTGCCACTCCCATCAACAAATTACAGTCCTAACTTCATCTAATATTACTAATATTATTTCCTAATTTAGTATAACGAAACTCGAATTTTCCTTTTTCTGTTAATTAACTACAGCTCCACTTCTTATTCAACAAAGCTAATCTTCCATTTTCATAATCTTATTAATAAACCATAACTTCACTCTTCATTCAATATGGCTAATTTTCTTTATCTTCCTTCCTAATCTAATAGGGCTAATTTCCTTTATCTTCCTTCCTAATATAATATTGCTGATTTTTTATTTTCCTAATCTTATTAGCACGTCATAACTCCACTTCTCATTCTATATGGCTATCCTTCTTCCCTAGTCTAATACCGTATTTCTAATTTTCCATTTTGCTACTCTCCTTAAAAAAACTACAACTTCACTCTCCTCGTTCAACATAGCTAATATTCCTTCCTAACCTAATCTAGTGCATCTTCCATTTTCCCTACCTAATTAACAAGTTACAACTTTACCTCTAATTGCTTATTGAACATAGCTAATCTACTTCGTTTATATCCCGTTCCTAAGGTGATGGAGTGCAGCTGCCCTGCCGTGGTCGTGGTGTCGTGTGTCAGTGGCGATGGTGCCCCTCACCCCTGCCCGCACCCCCTCGAGCTGCACCACGACCGGGGCACGCATGCCACTGGGGGCGTCTACGTCACGCACGTCGACCAGGACATGACCTGCGTGTTGCCTGGCCTGATGCTCAGGTTGGCAGAGCCGTCCCGCCACAGCGAGGCACTCAAGGCCAGGGAGGGGCTCCACATTGATCCGTACAAAAGTGAGGGCGTGTTCGACTCTAGGTTTCACTCGTTGCTGCTCGCCTTTGTAAAAGTCGTAGGAAGAAAGCGAGTGTTTTTATTTTTTCGCGAATAAATTCAGGGTTATACGGTTGGATTTCCTTATTGTAGACACGTTTTTTAAAATAATTGGTAGGTTCAAACGTGAGTTTTCTATCTTACAGTGGGACATTTGTGGTGTTAATAGGTGTCTGCTGGGGTCACTATACAATACTCTTCACAAAGCTTAAGGTTTTACTTTACTTCAGGAGTGTTGTATTTTCTTACAGATATTTTCAGTTCACTCCACTTGAATTTGTAAATAATGAATTGAACTCGTCAGATAATTAGCATGTGATGTAGGCATTCTTATCTTGGAGTATATCATAACTGTATTTTTACGCTGAGCTTCGTTGTTACATTTCTCACCTTGCAATATATTTCTGAACATCATTTTGTAAATAATAATTTCAAATATATGTACATTTTTTGATAGTTTCCTTTGAAATTTTCTTTTTGATAACGAAATCACTTGTGGTTGCTGGCAGCTGGGTTTAACGTCTCCCGGAGCTTGGACTTGAAATCCTTCCGCTTGTGCTTCCAAGTCTTCCTGGAGGGGCCAGAGAGAGGCAGGTTCTCCTGCCCCCTACTGCCTGCGGTGTCAGAGCGCCTCTACCTCCGAGGTGGGTGAACTATTCTACTACCTGCCTTTAAGAGTACTACATGGACACCTCAGTCTCTGCTTACTAGTGTCCTACTATGTACATAGACACCTCAGTCCCTGCTTACGAGTGTCCCTCTAGTACTGTACTATCAACATTTTTTGAGGTAGAGGATTACCAGGACTCTCTTGGGACACCAGCCAAGAAACATCAGAACTGTACAACTCTTTGAGGCGCGAAAAATGCAATTGACAAAGTTTAATTAAATATAAATAACTATGGTATATTGTTTGAAACTATAGGGTTAACCCTATGACGAGAAAATTATTCTTGTAGTATGATTGCATTTAGCTTTGTACGAAAATCAAACAGTAGCCTTATGAAACGACCATGTGGTGCGAGATGAGTTTAAGTACATGGATGAATCATTTTAATGGTCAAGGTTGAACCTTTTTTCCCCACCTACTTTATCACTTCTAGGAATTGCTGTCCCAAGGTTTACGTATTCCTTGGTAAGCTGTTGTGTAGTTGCGACTTCATAGGTTGGGCGGGCCGAGCTATGATTTTGTAGTTCATATCAATTGTAGAATTTAAAACTGGGTGACACTAGTAATACTTAAATCATTCGAAACAAAATTATTAAGCATCTTGAATTTTGAGAAAGTATTTAATTGGCGAACATATTTTTAAGTGTAAATGACCACACGTAATGTTTAGTTTATTACTTACCCTTTCTAGTCAGTTGATGCCTTCTACTGTATTTCAGTAGGGGACGAGCAGCCGCCTGAAGCAGAAGTAAACTCTGCTCTTGAGAACGAGGCTGCTGGTGGCAGTGCCCATCTCTCTTGTGTGGACTCTGAAAATCAGGCCCAGTGTCCCAGAGAGTGTGAGGGGGGAGGAGTTGGTGCCGGACCCTCGCATGATGACCTACATGTGGGCGACGACGCTTCACACACGGACAAGGAAGGCGCCAGGTCTCAGGGACAAAATCAGATGAGCTGTAAAATGAACGAAAGCGATGCGGAATGTAGCGACTCCCCTCACGGAGTAGACGGTAATGAAATTCACGTGAACGGGGAGAGTGAATTGATTAATGATCTGAGAGGTACTGGAAGAATCTCAACATCTAATAGGCCGCGTGATAATGATAGTCATAAGTTTATTGGAGGAAGTTACAGAAATACCGAAGCTAACAGCCGTAGTTCACCAGTTATAGTGGCCAAAGAACAGACGGGGACGATGGCCTCTAATGAGCCGAGTGAAGGCAGAGAAAGTAGCGCTGAAGCAGCAGAGCAGCAAGTCTGTGCCAGTGCTGCGGTGGAGGATCCGCCGCTACTGACCCTGCGAAACGAGGAAGGCCGGAAGGTCTTGTCCGTGAAGGTGCTCAATAAAGCGAGTGGAAGCGTGAACAACAAACCCAATTCGTCTTTTAAATCCATCAAATGGGTGACTACTGGACAACTTCAGAAAACCTATGGTGAGTTTGTCAAGTTAGCAATCGTGTCCCCGGCGGGTAATGACATAATTAACCACCTTTGTAACATTTTGCAGCGCTACATGGTGGGAAATAATGGTGTACATGTTGAATCTCCCAAATCTGGAATTCGGTCATAAGGCAACATCTGTAATCCGGTATGTGTTTTCCGGCAGAAATTCCAGTGGTCTGCCAGATTCCGGATACTGAGATTGTTGAAGTGGTGATGAGTGGTGTTCTGGGGTGCTTATTGAAGGCTCACTGGTGGTCCGCGAGTCGCCGGATTTGGGAAGTTGAACCTGTAATGATTGTTTGTTGCAATGTTCCTAATGGGCGGTGAATCTTTGATTGTTGTGCCAGTGTGTATGCCCTCCTGTGTGTTCTGACAATATGCTGCGTTGCCGTAACTTTTTTAGGTAATTGTAGAATTGTCTCAACTGACTGTAACTTCTTACTTCTTAGAACTTGAAATTTACAAAACAAGTGATTCCGTAGTTTGGCTTCGAGTTGCACACTTAGCATGCTGCGTGCATGCTCTTATGCTAGTAGTGTGCTTGTGGTTAGATAGAAGTTATCGAGTTTTTAGTTGATGCAAATCCCTTTTAAGTAGCCACGTTATCTATGAGGTCTGGGTTGTAGTTGTGTGCTCAAACTAGCTAATTTTTGTGTGTGTGGTGATGGAGGCTCGTGTTGCGTGGCTGAGCTGCAACAAGCAATGCAAATCTTTGAAAAAAATTGGGCCTATATATATATTGGAGCACGACGCATGAGTCGTTTTTCGGTGTGTCGAGAATGACTTTCGCAGAGCTGCAGCTTGTTCTGGCATTGTCTTTTGGAGTTACCTACCTTCATTGTTGGCAGGATGTTATGGGATTTTTGTATTTCCTCTCGTGTGTTGTGAGCTTATGGTTATTCCATCTGTGTTCGTCAGTATGCTTCCTTTAAATTACCGTGTCTTTTGTCTTTATTCTCCTAATACTTAAACATGATGTACGAGAATTGAGAAATAATGCCGAAATATTTTGTCCTTTCGCTTTATTATATTCGTGACCTGGTCGCAATTCTGCACTCTGATGGAGTCCGATGAAGGTACCGTTACCTGGAGCACGTGACTATAGTAATGACCTGAACTAACTGCTTGTGATGCGCAGACGTGACCATGCTGTTTGTGAGACTCTTCAGCGGGGAAATTTGAGAGTTGCCTCTTTGTGGCACTGTGTTGCTTCCAGGTTATGATTCGTAGAAACTCTATGCCCCATTAAAGATTTGAAGTAATTTTTCGAGAATCATGTTCTTGGGCAATTGACCTATCGATCATTTGAAATGCACGTTTTTACTCGAATTTCATTTTGAGCAACATAAGTATATCATCCTAGTACTCCTGAAGACTGGTGTGTATGTATGCAAAAACACTTTTTCAATTTGAATGGAAAGTGTACCATGTGGGGTTAAGTAGCCCTTATTCGTTCGCTGGCTCACTGGTGTATCCGAATTCCTTCTGACCCACTCGTTTCAGTTAATACGTAGTTTTTTTGGACGAGTCGGACGAGGTGTTTTGGTGTTTATCCACTCTTCACTAGCTGGGTGTACCTTACACCCGCATTACACCTGTTCACGAAATTTGTTACCGTATTACTCTGGTCCATAGATTCTCGAGGTTCATCGATTTATGTGGTGTAATTAACTTGGTCCAGCAGTGCCTGTCACACCAAGACATCACCGTTCTTTTAGCTATTCTTTTCATTGTTTTTCGTGGTGCAATTTTCCTTCATTTATTTATTATCCTGTTCTACAAATTTAATATCACTCCTTCACGTACATGGATGTGGGTTGCTCGAGTGACCCTGTGCATGAGAGCTCCGCAGGAGTTTTTGCATCTTTTATCAATTTCTTATATATGTTACTCTGGCACTGTTGAAACGTTGTTGTCCAGTTATCTATTTCAGGGCAAAATTTTCTTGATCACGATTCACAGATGGTTCGTCAGAGAAAACTCATTAGAACTCAGTCGGTTTTGATGAAATTGAGAGATAATGCTTTTTGTAGACCAAATTTTGATTCGGTGCCGTGCAAGTTATTTAGCATATTTCTTACGTATATTCATAGTATATTGCTGGATCCATCGTTAGTGTCCTTGGGTTTCCAAACATTTTCAGTTTGAAAACTATGTTTGATTTACGAGAACTTGAGCAAAATTAGGGCGACCAGGGAGGGACGAACGCAGGACTAAGTTTAATGTGAACGCATGCTGCAACCCGTAATGTTGCCATGCCAAGTCGTGCTCTAAGGCGAGCTTTGTGTTCACGCTGTTGACGTTTCGTTTGTGTCCCAATAAGGCCCAGAAAACTACTGCATCTCTGGTGTCAAGTTAGTATATACGCCAACTTTTTTCAGCGCTCATATTCAGGAATTTCTACTACATATTCATTTGTTCACAACACAGCAACGGTTCAGATGCTCTGCGTGCTTGTAAGCGAGCGAATTCAACAACTTGTATTGGAATTTTTTAGTTGAAAATTCTGTATTATGTCTTGAATTAGGGCACAGTTGTTACATTGAACTTTAAATGTAGTATTTTTTTTCGGTTGTTTCAGGTAGAACAACGGGCTCATTCGGCAACGTTCAAAAGCAGGGACCAATGGAATTGACCCAAGCAAAGGAGGGCAACATTTTAAAATCTTCCACTCTGACTTCGCTAACTCCGCTTCAGGGAAAAACTCAAACTATTACCAGGGCGATTGACGAATCTCTCAGTAAAGTAAAACATTCTGCTTCAGACGATGGTAATATCAAAGCTAAAAAGACGGCTACTGAAGTCACTCACGCGCCAATTAAAGCCAAGGATTCGTCTTCTTCTGATATATTAAAAGAAGTTCAATTAGACATGACTGATGACGGTGATGATAGTGACGAAGCTCAGACTACTGACAGGTGTCTTGATAACTCTTCGGAGACGGGTCCCATGTTGCACGAAACAATGGATTCAGAACGGTCTGATTCGACCACGGCGAGTGGATCTGATCGTAAATTACTGCTAGAGCAGGCAAATCTTACGAAGCCTACCGAGTCGACTCGCGTGCTTACGGACTCGCGTGCTGGAGGAAGTCTTACCTGTACAAAGGGAACGCGCATCAATAGTCAAGGAACGTCTCTCCACTTAACGGGAGAGAAACCGAGGGAAACTGTTCTGGATGAAGAGGTTTTGTTTCAATTGGAGTCAATTTTAACCTCAAAAAAGGCGGTGAATTCTCCAGTACAGAACAATTGTGAAAAACTTGTTGAGGGAAGCCACGCGGAAGTGTATGGAGAAACGACGATGGAAAAGAAAATTGTTGAATCTCCTTCTTCTGGAACCGAAGTGACTAGCGAGACCATGAATGACCTAAGTGTTCCACTGAAATCAACAGATGATGAATCGAATAACTCTGAATTGTTAAAGTCATCAGAGGGAACTCCGAGTCTTGTTTCCTCGTCAGATTCTATTGTGCGAAAGAACATCATTCTTGGATCCAAGTCAGGTCGCCAAAACTTGGCAAAGTCTCTTCATTTTGAAAATTTGGGAGGAGTGTTGGCGAATCCAAATGAACATGGAAGTTCTGTTGAGGCTACCCGCGCGGTGACCTCTGAAGATGTTACTTTCTGTGAAGTTTCATCCACTGTCGAGATTCCAGCTACGGTAGAATCTACGAGAACATTTGAAAGTCGTTCAGGTAAAAATGGAAGTTCTGTTCGAGAAGGCGGAAGTGAATACAGAATGAAGAATCGTATAATTGATGTTGCTCCAGATCCTTTACGACAGACTTCGCTATCTCCGGATCCGGAGATTGTACCTTCGACGGGCGTTAACTGCAAGAGTAATAATGCTGGAGGTATCATTCGTGATGATATTGCAGTTTCGCCTGTGATGAATGGTTGTACTGAAGTATCTCCGAATGATGCCGAGTTTGTGAACAAGAGGAGCACAAAGGCGAGGTCTAAAAATCCGTCAGCTAAAGATATTCCGTACCGCACTGAAGTAGAAAATAAGAAGCAGCTCAAAGGAGAAAAGGCAGGGGTGTCGCAAGGTAACTCATCACACGATAAGCTCAGCTTAGACAACCACTCCATAAACGATGTCGAGGAAGAATTAAGAAAAAAGGTAACAGATGAAGCTGTTGGCAATATTGACACTGCTTGTAAGAAGACCGAAGACTATTATAATCGCAGAAGAGGTTTTGAGGGAAAAGAGAAACGTGAAGAAAGAGAAGGGGGATTACAAAATAGAAGTTCCAGCAGGGCTTTTCATGGAAGTTTGGATCGAGGGAGTAGTGGCAGCAAAGCATCGTCCAAAGTCGATAATCTAAAACTCAACTGCAGTAATGAAAAACGAGTGAAGGAGCAAAGTCAGCACAGGGAATACACGAAGAACACTGCAGACGATTCCCGCAGGGAACGTAGACACAAAAAAGATTATCACGGAAACCGCCGAGGATTTCGATCTAGTAGCGCTGACAGGAAGACGGAGAGGGAAAGCCACGGAAGAAATGCCAAAAATGCTAATGATGAAAATAGATGCAGGGAAAACACGGCCGTGAGTAGCAAAGATCCGAAATACATGAAAGAGGCTGTCAACTCTTTAAGCAAGAGCAGGACTGGGAACCACGATCCAAAAAAGACTCGCGACTCGAGTAGCTGTTCCACTTCGAATCATTGTAGAGACTCCAGCGTGAGCCACGGCAGGGAGAAGAGACATTTCGTTCCCAAAAGCGGTTCCAAGGAAAAAGATCGTCATGGATCTAGGGATAGCAATTCTAGTAACAGAAGTAAAGCCGAGTCTGGGCTCCACAAACGCCGACATGAGGAGGACAAAAGGGTAGGGAGCCCAGGCCATGTGGGCACTGATGATAAAGACTGCGCTAAAGAAATATCGAATGAAGGAAAAGAACTGAAATGTGGAATCGGTAAAAAAGGTACAGAGGAAGCTGTGGTTTCTGACGATAATGTCACCGATTCTAAATACAAAGTTTGTACATTTTCTTTTACTGTGGAGGATTCTAAAAAAGTTAGCAAACAGTTCAGCGACGAAGAGAGTGAGTGTGAAAGTAAGAAGCCTTCTTCGAAATCTTCTGACAAAACTTCTAGGAAAATTAGCATCGACAGCGAGAGCGAAGATGACAATCGTAGAAGCATTGATAAAATCAACTTTCGTGGCCAAAGAAAGTTAGATGCTCTTGGATCGCAAAGCGTAAATGAATTAGATGAAAGTAAAGGTGATTCTAGCAGAGCAACCAACGACATTGGAAAAAGTGTGGTGGATATGACGGAAACCCATGGGAACATCACAGTATCTGGAAAAGAAATTGTGGAACGAAACAAACTTGATCAAGGCAAAGGCCGTTATGTAAGAAGCACTGAAGTGGGAAAAAATCTCAAGAAAAATCTCAATGACACCACTCTTAGTGTTACGAGTGGTGTCATAGGAGATGACGTAAGTAAGTTGCTTCATAATGGGTGTACGATCAGGCAGATTGGTTGTAGTAATGAAATGCAAAGGATTCCTTATGAAGACATCGAGTCTGAAGCATATCGTAAAATTGAGGACTTTTTCTCTAAGAGTGACAAAGTATGTGAAATTAATGCCGTAGCAACTCCTTTGACTGACGTTGAAATTACCAGGACACAGGCTGTTACCACCGCAACCAAGCAAAAAGATAGGCCAGAATTTAGTTCTCATCCTACATACCGCAATGATGACATCCGTTTGGAGGGAAAAGCTGGAGAGATATGTGGAACTGAAGGAATTAATTTCCAAAAAGATAAGAGCAAGAAGCGAATTTATACTGAAATGACCGATGGTGAAAAAGCTTTACATGAGTGTAAAAAACGTGTGAGAGTATTGACTACGGAGAAGTGTGAAACTATGGAAGAAAACAGGTGCGATGGTGGTCGAGATAATCCTTCCGCGAAAAAATATCTGGTAAAACATGGTGCAATGTCCCCAAAGGGAAAGGCCACCCAAGCGATACCGGCCATTTCCGCAGCGAAGGTAGATGCAGTTGAAGGTTCGTCTCTGATTTCTGGCGCTGAGCTTCCTCATGAAAAGTGCGTGGAATTTCGAAATGGTAGGGGTCCTAGTGGTCAGTTGTCTCAAAACGATAGTGAAAGTGAAATGAAAAGTAGTCCCTTACATTCTACAATGGATGAATCATTTAGTTCAGATACATCACTTCATTGCATCGATAAATTTTCTGGTTTAAACAAGCAGGAAAGGCATGAAATTGCAGATGATTCGTTGAGATCAAGCAAAGTCTCGGTTGTTGTAGAGAAGCTCGACTTGAGTCTTTTGGGTGGCATGACTACCATAGACTTATCTCAACCAGATATTGACCTCTCTCCGTCTAAACATTGTGAATCTAGCAGCAAGACATCTCCAATTAAAGGCTTTGACGGAACCACTACCAATGAAGATCATCGCAGAAAATTATTTACCCCTTTGAAGAATGTGACGTCAACGATGTCTGTTTCCCCTTTCTCCCGATTAAGTAGAAATACTAGCATTACAATTTCTGGAACACAGTCCGTTGCTGGTGATCATTGCACCAATTCGCGTCGAAAACGGGAGAGGGATGACCTACATTTTGAAAGCAGTGTTCTCGAGTCTAGAAGTCATCAGAAAAAATTCCGGGCAACACCCCGAAGCGTTAAGAACTCGATGGATGATCAATCACCTGTTCCTCTTGCGCAGTCTGGACCATCTTCAGGACGTGGAAAAGAGACGACGGCTACCAAAATTAATTCAACTGAAAAGTTGAGTTCTACATCAGAACTGCACGTTCAATCTGGTTTTGTTCAACGACTAAGTGAGAAGAGGTTCTTGTCCGAAACCGATGATCATAGCGAAAGCGTTTCAATGAAAAAGTGTAAGGTGGACCCACCTCTTGAAGTTAATTGGATTGAAATATTACATGAAAATTGGGAAAGTGTACTTTCTACGTCAATGAAGAGAGCAGAGCAAAATCTGACTCTTCGGAAGGCATGTGAACGTCCCAAGTTGAATCTCACAATTTTATCAAAGTATCCATTTGCCAGCGCCCACCGTGGATCATATAAATATCCTAGGTTATGGAATAATACGTACACTTTTATTTCACGGACGGGTAACACTCGCTACAGGATGAACGAAATGCGTTTTGTGGCCAAGAGTAATCAACCCCGAGACCGTAAACGGTTACCGCATTTGCGAAAATCTACGACATCTAAAAGGCGTAAGAGGCCTAAGAAGATTGTCAAAGATCAGCACAAAACATTGACTGGCACTCTCAGTTATGAAGCATGGAAAAAATGCGTGCTGGAAGATTATAATTTGAGGCGAGTTAAAGGTACTCCTCCTAGTGTCAACGATGAGGTAAGCAATGACAGTCCAGATGAAATTACAAGTGGTAGGAAATCTAAGCTTAGTAAACTCACTGACTCGGGTGTTCCTCGTACAAAGGAGAAGAGTCAAGATAATATTGCTCATAGTATTGAAAGAGTTTTACTTCGAGTTAGACGAAACATAAATGTTCATAGTTCAGAAACTTCAACGTGCTCCGATCTCCCTTCGCCAGAAAAAGAGAAATGTAATGGTTTAGAAACCGGTTCGAATGAAGTAGCTCCAAGTCGAAAATCTTGTGCTAGTATCGAAAACGGGGAAAATTTGAAACACGATAACAATCAAAATAATGCGGGTTGCTTGAGTGATATTGATCACATCGATGATGAAGATCCACAATGCCTGCTAAGCCAAAAGGAGTTGGACTGCATATCAAGGACTCTTTGCGAAGAGGGCTTCCTCGATGTTGATACAATGAGCTGTAAAGATTTCAGTGGTGCTGAATCGTCTTCTACTTCGACTGCGGATGAGGAAAAGAGTGACACTTGTGCAGTAAGTAGCCAAGGTAACGGCAATAAGAAGAGTCGACACGTGGTAGAGTCGCTTGGGAAGAACGAAAATTCTTGTGCAAAAAATTCTGTGATTGACGTTAAGCGGCTAACTTCCCGTCGAATATCGGGGGACGATGGACGTTTTGGTAAAACAACACTGCCAAATTCTGTAGGAGCGAGAAGTTTATCCAATTGTTCGTTGGAGAATGAGAAAATTAATTTTGTTGATGTATCGTCGCAGGTTATTTCTCCGGAAAGAACTGCCAATATATCACGAGTTGTTGACGAAGCTAATGAAGGCATTACATCACCTGTGTCTCGTAGCGCAACACCTGTGGAATCGTCTCCAAGTACGAGGTCAGCCTCGCCTCAATCGTCTGTGTCCAGTGGTTTAACTATTCCGAACGGAAAGGATTACGCCAATTGCTACCAAAGTTCGGTACGAACTCTCTCTGATAGGTCGTTGATTAGAAGAAATGGAATCTCATCCTCACATTATTTTAACTGTGAAAATATTACGCCTGATCGAAACGCCCCTCAAAGTTATGCACCTCCTGATGTTGATGAAGAGAGTAAGGGAAAGTGTACTGGTCCAGTCAATGTATCTATGAAGAAGCAACTATCTGTTAGCAAGGGCTCTGAGAACGGGCCTTGCATCACAAGTCCTGCGACTTCGAGTTCTGCCGTAAAATCAGCCCGTGCTAGTTCAGGCCTTGCTGTTGCTTCTACGTCTGCCGTCGGTGAAGATGGCCGGAGTCAACCTCGTGGTCCCTCATTGGCGCCTGCTCCTTTGAGATCAACATTCAAAGGATCATCCCGCACTCAGCTGTCCGTGAGCAAGGTATGTTTCTGCGCATATTTACTCGTACAATTATGAGTATATTACATTCATCAGGGGTGGTACTTTGATGTCTCGCTGTTTTTTCAAGGTGTGGGACTAGCGTACTTCTTTCGTTCACATGGAAACACAGATGCGATTTGCAATGAACTAGTGCACTTGTAAAGTCTGAGTACGAATAGCTATGTTCATGAAGGAGCATCATATCTACATCTTAGTTTTTGATGGTTTAAATGTTATTTATATGTAATTTATTTTTTCTATGGATAAACTGCGTAGTTTTAGTGGTAATTATGCCATGAAAACCCAAGGTGTAGATAAGGTAAAAGAATGCTCCCCCGTGAAGAAATCGTACTATAAACGGTCGATCGCAGTGTGGAAAGAGGTTCTACTTTGCACGTGGTAATTTCCAATGACGTCAAACTCCGCTTTTAGCTAATTCAAAAATATTAATGTTCTCTTGAAAGTGATCTGTATTTGTGACATTGAACGTTTGGTTAGACGACATATAGAGCTTAGTAGATCAGGGACTAATTTGCGAGTAAACTTCCGAATTCCTGAGACAATAATATACAACTCGATGTGCACTGGGCATTAAAGAGGTTATGTATTTGCCTTGGAAGGCCTAAGTGGAATTCATTACGGTATCAACATCAAAAGTTACTCGCATTTTAGTCTCATTGTGTAAGTATTTCTCCATTTGACGAAATCGCCAACTGACTCACAAAAATGAAAACTGACAATGAAGCGTTGGAAATACTGTAAATGCATTCAAATTTCGTCGAGCACCCAAGCAACACCAAGCAAGATTTCTTAAGTTTCGATATCTTTCAATGGTTTTTACAACCCTTCGTTTTCAGCAATTTGATTATATTTAACAAGAAAAAACCTGAAAATTTGTCTTTTTTATAGCTATATGTACTATGATTTCCATTTGAGAAACACGAATGCTTTAGATTTTGCATAATAACTCCAGTTTTTTCGTGTGTAGCTAATCTCTAATCGAAGTATTAAAAATTTGCTTTGAAGTTTTTTCATGATTGCTAAACTACCCGAATGTAAGTTTGAGCGAAATGAATGTAACATATTTTTTTGGTACCTCTAATTTAATTTTACAGATATAGGTACAAACTCCAAATGAAAGGGCTTAATCACGTGAACAGATTCTCTGCTATTCTCTTTTTNTAGGTCTCTATCCTATGCATTTTGCCTGACACTTAGTTTAATTTTCGACATTTGATGATGAAATTGCTCACCATGTTCAGCAGGCTATATGGTTAGGTTAGTTAGGTCTCTATCTTATGCTATGGGAACTGACTTTCCCAGGAGGGTATTGCAGGTCACCTCAGCTATAGCTAGGCATTCAGGACTTCCATTTTTCGTGCCCATTTTGCTTCTTTCCGTTTTCAAGCCTTCTCCGCTGATTATTCTTGATATTTTCTTCTCCTTTCTTAACTTGCTGTTTCTATGTGCAGGAAATCTTTTGTGGGAACACACCTGTGCATAGATTCCACGTTTTCTCAAGTCCTTATTAAATGGTCCCTTCTTTTCTCTCTCCTGAGATCTCAATTCATGGGGTTAGGGAGTTTTAAACTAGCTCAATTAAATAAATAAATCCATGTTCCGAATTTACGGCACCAAGGTTGAGGGAAGGAATCCTGATCTCTCAACTTGATGCCAAAGTATGGGGATATGCTGTGCTTATGTTATGAATAATTCAGTACTTTTTGACTGAACTGTCACACTTCGTTACATGAATGACCAAAGCTTTCCGCAGAGTTTCTGTAATTTTATGACCATCTTGGTTACTTATTGAAATTGCAAAATGAAAAAAAATGAAGTGCATTTTTTAATTTTATGATATTTTTAAAGATAATCAGTTCTAACAATGAACATTGCGGCATCTGATTCACATTTTAGTTGTTCAATTAATTTATTTTCTATGCTATTTTTTATTTAAGGGTTTCGCTCATCTAAATTGTGGATCTGAATAAATGTTACCTGATTGTAATTTAAGGACGTATTGAAATAGAAGCGAGTCCCGGAATTGAAACGCTCCGTGGCCGCGCCCATGCTCGCTTGCAGGCGGCAGAGCACGGGTGTGGTTGTCGAAGATGACCAGCCCTGACCTGAGGCATGTGTATTTTTGGTCGGTTGGAACTGTAGTCTTTGAGGACTGTTACGCATGATTTAAAGCCCCGTAATGACGGGTAATGCGCCGTTACTTGAAACAATGCGCCGGCCTTGGAAAAATGAGTAAACTTGGTTCATAAATTCAGTTAGTTGTACGACAACTTATCAAACTTGACCATAAAACGTAAAAGGTTTAAAATTTGCTTCAATGAAAATAAGAAGCGTGTACTACATTGCGTAGTAATGAAGAAGTTGAAAATTTTAAAAAAGTTTTGTCTACAACAAGCGTCGATTCACCCTCGTGTGAATGCTCCGTGAAAACTGCGCGTCCCAAAGGTAAGTAGAGTTTTTCTTTCTTATCTAGGATTAAAGTTGATCAAAATGTTTTCTTTCATTTTCTCTGGTGTCGTTCTGATTGCTGGAACACTCAGAGGGTAGAAACGTTTTCAACTCGATATTGAAATTATGCTCTTAGGTTGTAAGGCATTATCTTCATGATCTCTGAATAAATTTTTGAACTGTATTTGCTCTTGAATACATGTAACTTGTGTGCATTTTAATGATGAAATAAATTCGTAGCCCGATAAAAACGGGAAGGCTTAGAGTCAAACGTCACATCAATTTCAGTGATCAAAAGTTATCAAATTATCGAATTGTTTTTTTTTCTGTGCATTTGCCGTCCACTGTTAAACAGAAATTGTATCGTGGGTTATTTTATTAGTTCAGGAGATTTTTTGTAATATTAATTCTTGTAGACGTTAATGAAGTACTAGTATGTACGACCGTTAAAAATAACGGGTTGTAATAAACACATTAATTGAAATAACTAATTTTGATGAACACATATTGAAAGTTATAAAATGTATTATTTGAATAATTGTTGATAAGGATCAATATGAAATAAAGTTTTATTATAAACTTATATATAAACGTTGCATTCGTTTTAATAACACGTTCGCGGTCCACGATGGTTATAGCCGTCATGATCATTTTGCACAAGTTATGCCACCTTCAAAACATGTATTTATGATAAACGCAAAGCAGTAGTATCTTGTAACATTGATAAACATTAGTCGAAAAAATACATGATGGCTGTAGACATCTGGTACCATTTGGACCCAATGAAGGCCCCTAAAACAGACGACGGCTATGCATTTTATGCAGGTCAAGAAAAGGTAGATTGACGTCGGTCCCCTTTGTGCACGGTGAGTATTTCTTGGTGGACCGCGGACGTGTTTTTATTAACATGTGAATTTGTAAATTGGAATTTGTAACGGTATTTTTAACGTTGCATTTGTAAATAGAATTTGTACAATTCGCTCGTTACAAATAAATACATTTGTATTCATTCATAAAATTTGCTAAGAAACAGCCCGTTGATTTAACAGCCTGTAAGATGATATTTTAGCTGAATCGAAAATTTGCACGTACTAATGTTTAACTCGCGTGAATATTTTCGTTAAA
The DNA here is from genome assembly GCA_014899125.1 of Orchestia grillus. NCBI lineage: Eukaryota > Metazoa > Arthropoda > Malacostraca > Amphipoda > Talitridae > Orchestia > Orchestia grillus. Next base: position 12,150 of record VOMN01137695.1, on the reverse strand, counting down.
AAATTCTTCGACACAGTATCCAATTTACAGATTCATAAATTCTTCAAATCTGTGCTATTATTCTCGTTCGACCGGGAATAAATTGTATGCATGATACCGACTAATGAATTTGAAAAGTAGTGGTTGTTTCAGTATTGTTTTTTTTAATGTAATAACTGAAAAGTTAATTTTGCTCTAGGTTATTCCTTTAGAAGCGAACATCAAATATATATATATATATAAATATGCATTGTTTAGTAAAGACAAAGTTTATTGAAGAATATATAAATATTTAAATACGCAATGGGCTTCATTGTTAGATTTACTGAATCTTCCAAAATTTAAATTCAGCAATAACAGTTTTTGAGCTCTAGGTGAACACAGTACAGATTTAGTTTGTTCAGTTTTCATTTTATAAGGAGTTTGGCTGCCTGTTACTAGGTGTTTACACAAAATATGTAAATTGACTTGAAGTATTATTTTATGTATATATGATACCGTATTATTTCTCCGTGTTTATCTTTCCATTCTATCTAACGGACTAGGTCTCTTTTATGGTTAATCTGTATCATTGATACAATTATAATATTCAAAAACGATATATACATTTCCCATCAAATACTGTCCCATGAATTGATGTATGAATCGAATCCTATGAATACAGTCCCATCAAAAATAAAGGGATAAATATTGAAATTTAAATTTAAAAGTATGAGCTTAAATTAATTTTCCTTGGTTTTGTATGCCAATATTTAGCAAATTTTCAAGTTATCTGAAATAATACAATTTGTGAAGCTTTTATTGATTTATTGGTGCCCAAAATTGAGAATAATAATTAAAATATTGAAAAAAACGTTTCAACTATTTGATTGTGTTCGGGATGATGCCAGGTTAGAGCACATCACCTCTTTTACGCTCGAGTAGTGAAGTTAATGGCACTGTGTACAAGAAAGTGTTGGAAAAATGTACTCGTGCTGCCGAATTCAGGAATTGAAAATCCTGTATTCATGCAGGATAATGCGCCCTGCCATGAGGTTTAGCCGATTGTGAATTGGATAGAGGAACAAGGAAGAGAGATTAATAACTAGTTACCCATAATCCGTACTCGAGTCCTGTAGAAAACATTTAGAATAAAAGACTAGGAGAAAATTTCAAAATGTATGCCCATGAAATGCAGATTTATGATTGAAATTGCAACATAAATGGGCAAAGATTGCAGTTAACAAGTAACTGGATTTAGTAAAAATCCTGCGGCGTGGATGCGCGGCAGTGATTGAAAACCAAGGGGCCGGAGTACCAAACATTTAAAAAAGTCATTTGTACCGTTTTGATTTTGTACTTAATTGATTTTGTTCTTTGATTTTGGGTACCCACAAATAAAAATTCATTACCTTTATTGTATTATTTCTGGTAACCTGGAAATCTGCTTAAAATTTTAGAACTGGACCTTCATGTCTAATTTTTACAGTTTTAATGTTGTTCATTAACTTTGGGCGGCACTGTACGTACATTTCCCAATGTATAATGTACTTTTCAATTGTGGGTCTGGTAGATTATTATTTGAAATAGGGTCTTTAAATAAAGTTTTTAGTTTTTAATGTGAAAATTAGCTGGTATATTGTGTTGAAGAGCAGGCTTTTTCGAAGATATACGCCTCTGAAAGCGAATCTGTCGACGCAAAACTGTCCAAAATACCCTACCTGTTTATAGTTCTCTTGGTCTTATAATCTATATAAATTTAATTTTTAAAATAACTCAACTGAGGATGGTACACGCCGTACACTGGGAATGATCAGCGTGCACCATGCGCACGGTGGCGACTCGAGTGCTAACATGAACTTCGAAAAAATGATTGAATAAGAGGAAGCCATAGGTCCAGATTGAACAAAGTATTCGATATCATTTATCAATAATACACGCGTGTAAATAATCGTTCATTTTTTCGTACTAGGATTGACTTGGAAGTTAAGCTGGTTGATGTGTATTATTGAAGGTACGTGCTTTCGCTATTTTGGTTTACTTTTATCTGATGATTTTTTCAAAAATATTGTTCCGGTTGTGCTATTTTTTGTAGAAGCAGTTAAAAATGTGAATATGTTGCGATCCCGTCTAATGAATGTGTTTTATTTAATTTTTCTATGCATTTACTTCACAGACGTGATTCTAGGAAATTTTAAATATGCATTTTAATAAGCTGTTTGTTGGCATTTTGCTTGCTGATAATTCATGGCAAGTGGTTCCATCAAGTTGGATATTCAATGAAGGCCCTTTAACCAAAGTGTGGTGGCCAAGTGAAGGTGACGTTACGGACCTTGCCAAAGAAGGAACTGCTGTAGGAATGGGTTGGCTCCCTGCTACCGTCCAACGCATATCAGCTACGTCGAGTAAGTTTGTATGTGACTGAATTTGTATGGCGTGTTTGGATTGGTGTAATGATTGTCGGCATAAATTATAGATACTATTTTTTAAAATTATGTTCATAAACGCATTTCGACGCGCGAGAAGTCAAGTTCGTGGAAGGTAGACGAAAATTTGTTCGATTAGAGCGAGGAGAGTACTGACGAACTGAATTGTACAAGTAGATACTACACGGGGCTGCGCCAGAGAATGAGAGTGAACATTTTGTCTTAAATTTATTTTATTTATTAAGTCCGAGTGAAAAAAGAAGAATTGGGATGTTTCGCAGGAGGGACGTCACTGAGCCCTTTTGCTAGTGTTTGGATATATTTTTTAAGTTAGTGCCTTTTTTAATAGTTTCGAGAGGAATAGTATACTTGTACAACTTGTTGGCCACTCTTTCGCTATAACGAAATAGTGCAGAATTTAAATCGCATCCCTTTAAAAGCATTGGATAGGCAATCCGGTTAGGTTAGTTAGGTTTGTGTATCCTATGCTATGGGTACTGGCAATCCCAGGGAAGCACTGTTAGGTTGCTTCTGCTATAGATAGACCTTCGGGACTTCTATCGTTCGTGCTCACTTTGCGTCTTTCAATTTTCGCACCTTCGCCATCTCTTTCGGCTTTTTTCTTCCTCCTTTTTGCTGTTTTTATGCACAGAGAATCCGGTGTGGGAACACACCTGTGCAGTGTGCAAAGATTTCACGGTTTACACAGTCCATGCCTGATTGTACCCTCTTCTCTTTGCTCTCATTCCATCACATCTGATGTAGATAGAGAGCTTTAAACTAACGAGTGTGATAATAAGTATAACATTACAATTTGAAGTTCGTTCATATTCTTATGGTGTGCATTGATGATATTTTTGAATTCAGAAATTTCACATGAATTGAATGACTCTGCTTAATCTGGCCAATTTTTTGTCTATTCAGTAATGCGCTTTCAACTACCTAAGGCTTCATGGATTTTATGGAGTATAGCATGTGTTATTTCACAGTGGTATTTTCAATTTTAACAGACAGTTATGAAAGGACTAAAAAGTTGATGCTTCTTGATGAAGAGTCTTCAGCATCTGAAGAAAAGCAAGGAAGACAGAATCAATTACCGACGGAACGAACGAGTCGTGCATCCTCTCTTCAAGCACCGGAACTAACTAGCAGCTTTGAAGAGTCTCCAGAGCCTTTAAAAAGTCAACGTGTTCATTTAAATACGTCACAAAGGCTGGATTCTCTTGAAAAAAGCCCTCGAATTCATTCTAGAAAGAGTGGATCATTGGAAAGGAACTTGGCGGCTGCGTTTGAGGCGACAGGTACTAATGAAAGATTAGCAGTTAATTTATTAAGCATTTCATGAAGCAATTGAGCTTCAGGTACTACAATCTCAATGGTAAACTTTCAAATATTTGGTGATAAGCGCCATACATTGCGTCTTTCAAATTCAGAATTATTTTAAGGTAATTTTTATTTTAGTTTTGATTGGCTGTACGACATACAATTGGTTTCTTTACTTCGAAAATTTATTCAGTTATTGGTGGTAAATAATTGATACGGGTAGTATAATTGAATGTACAATTAGTGGCCTTAATAAGTTCCCTGGGCAAAAAATTAGTCACTTGCTACTAGTACGGGTAAAGTGTAGGACTTCCACGAGCATGAATGATTGTGTCAATTCTGTATGGCATCGAGTCTGTAAGTGCCCTAATGTACAACTAGTCGATTTTAAACCACTCACTGCATCGACTGATCTTTTAGTACTAGTATGTGAACGGTTTTTTGGACGTCTAAGTTTCTGTTCTACACTATATAGTCTCACAATTTTTCTGTCGAGTTCATGCCTGAGCCGGCCCATCTAAATGACTGATTATCCTGAATGACTGCCGTGCTAATTAATGACAGTTCTAGCCCGAAGGACCCCGCAGGTGCCATCCTGCAAGATGGACAAAGCAACATGCTTCCTCATTCTGATTTTGTGCAAATGCCAAACTGTTATCCAGCAGCTTAATGTAGCTATGCTGGTTCAATTTGACGGATACCTCAACTAAAGGACCCACTTCGGTGTGATTGAAACAACCCCGGAACATAACAGATCCTTCTTGTATCACCCTTGCACACAGGCTTCGTTGAGAGCTTTATGAGGTATTCGCTGAACACTACGGCCGGCATCATTGCTTTAGAGTGTAGACAATCATGATTCATCGACCACGTGACGCTCCTCCACTCTAGAGTCTAATGTGCGTATGTTTTGACACAATTTAAACGAGTGGTCCTGAGGCAGGAGTTAACACCGGCCGTTTCCGAGCCACTGTGTTCCATGTTCCATATATCCATGCATGGAGTTCCCATGAAAAATTTGCTCAGAAACAGCTGAAGGGCCATCTTTAAGGTTTCGCAGTAGTTCCATCCCTGATGCAGAGCGATTTCATTAAAAAATTCGGGACACGACTGCGCTCCCTATCGGTTATAACTTTCTTCCGACCACAATTTTGACTTGAGTTACTGTATGTACCGGGTTGTTTGGATTAATGGTAGACATGCATAACAATGCGGCATGAAACGCTAGCGAATTCTGCTATCTTCTTCACTGAGTGTTCCTTAGTCCGACCACATACATCAGCTCCTGTTGCCATTCCCGAAATGTCTTGTTTTTTGTGCTATAGCTGTTGAGCAATTAATAAACAAATGTATACCTTGAAAGCTCTAAATGAAAACTGATGCCTGTTTTGTACTTGAATACAACCTAAACTTCGGTCACAGCTTTGAAAACTGGTTAATGAATGTAATAAGTAGCTAGAGCTCGAAAAAAAATGTGACTAATTTTTTGTCTAGGGAGCTTCTCAGTAATTAAAAATGACTATGATACTGACAATAATATGAAAAATTATATAGATGTGAACATATGCTAAAAAACATTTCGTGTTATAAAATCGTGTCATAACTTTATTTTGAAGTTTATTTAATAATTTGCATCATAAAGTTGCAGGCTCGGATTCATCCAAAGGCCCAATGCAAGAGGTTGAGCCGGTCACGATAAAGATGCCGGATGAATTCGTTGAACCGGATGAATTCGTTCCAGACGCAAGCCGGTATGAACGACGTTCAAATAAGCGTTGTAAAGTTGTGGAAATAATGATAGCACACTTAAATTTGTTTAGGAATTTATTAATACTGCGCCAAATGTTAGGAAATTGTCACTGAATAAGGGTAATTCAACCAGATTTTGATATTGAATCACTATTTTCATTGGAATTATTTTTCAAAAAGCAATTAGACAAATCATGAACTCATGAGTAAAATTTCTTGGTAATTAAGATAACCCAAATTTGAAAGAAATTCTATTTCTGTATTACTCTGACCTTATCGATGTAGAAACATCAAAACTAAACCACGAACCCTAGTTTTCAAGTCACTTTATAAAAATTATTGGTAGTCCTAGTTTATGCGCGTGCGCATTTTATTTCTGATGGCTATGGTAAAATTGAAGATGACTTGGTGTCCAACATTAAAGAAGCTTCCCCTCATGTTGGTCGTGAATATGTCATATCCCATCATTTAATTTGACATTGAGGGCTCATCCCTGGTGCAATGGCTCTACTCGGCTAATGGCCAGCAAGCCATAAACCGATCTAGTTTAACTATTGCACCGATCTAGTAAACTATTTTAGTTAAACGAATGCAGGTCGTTCCTAGTTCGAGCAGCTTGTTACAATAGTATTTAGAGAGAATGCGAACTATCCCGAGGAGTTCACAGTATACCGACGTCTAAATGCACGGTGTCTGAATCTTGCTTTTCGTTTTGTTGTTGGTTTTTCCGTCGAGTACGCTACTTTTTCTGTTCAGAGGAGGGACTTGCACGTCGCATACAAGTATACTAGATTCACGCATCGTATTCATTCTTAGCGCTAATCCATGCATTTAGATAATTTTATATTTTATAGAATATCGTGAATATGCACGAATGTACATTAAAGTGTTGTGTCATTTTCAAATAGTGTTTTTGGCTTAATTATTGCAAAGTTTTTATTCGTACATGTTTCTAAACGTATTTAGAATAAACCCCCACTATGCAGCTTGACACCAATGGTCAAAATTCAGATCTGCTTCAAATGTGCTCTCTGAATTGATTAGAAAATTATGAATTTACTTAAAATCCCCTCCGGGGGCATGAGATATGCAATAGGCTTAGGTTAGTGTTAAGATTGTCCATCTCACACTATGGGGAGTGGTGTCCCTAAGAGAGCATTCTTAGGTTACTTTAGTTATAGCTAGGCCTTTGGGATTTTATCTTTCGCACCCACTTTACTTCTTGCCATTCTCATGCCTTCTTCGCTGATTTCATCTTTTTTCCTCTTCCTTCTTAATTTGCTCTTGTGTGGTAATGCACCTTGTACATAGATTCCCCGTTCTTTAAAGTACGTACTAGAAAGTCCTTTCTCTTTCAATGCGTGATTATCTGATTTGCTAAAGCACTTCCATCCTTTTTACTACTAAATATTCTTTACCTCCAGTTGTGTTGCTTCGCCTGAAACAAATCAGGAATTGGTTCTAGATCGACTTGATCGCATAGAAAGAAACATATCACTATTAAGTGAACAAGTCGCCGAAAACAACGCACTCCTGAACGAACTTCTAAACGCACAGAAGACCACAGTTAGTCCAGCTCGAGGATTTACACCTGCGACTTCTCTGGATGAACTGGACAAGATACTTCAACGTGAAGACCTTGTAAGCCGTAGGCTCAAAAATATGAATATAATGGATGGATTCAGGCAGTTTACACCTAAAGATTTAAATGAAAGTAAAGTATCTAATTTTGGAGAGCATGACTCCGGTAGTGGCTTTAATTCATGATTATGCAATTCCTGTTTTTTTTTTCGCTGGGCCAGTAGATGGCATATGAAATCTTCTGTCGAACCATGTTGTTGCAGTACAATTGTCAAGGGTTCGAACCACGAGCATTAATCTATAATCACTTTTATAAAGCCCTTTGCTTATGAGAATGCAAACTAATTGTGAGCAAAATACAGCCGACTCCATGTACAAGTTGCGACTCTTTTAAAGGTCAAACGTTCTAAACGGTCTCCCTCTATTTGTCAATCCCCAGGTTCCTTGCCTGGTAGCCGCCAGGGAAGCAAACCTGAGCCGTACAGTGACATCGATGCTGAAGACCTTGCTTGCTAAGAACTTGGCTAATGACTTCTCCATGACTGGCTTAGGAGCACGCAGACAGAGATCCAAAATGAAGTTTGATAACTCCGCTGCTTGTAAATTGATTGAAAGTTAGTGGCCATGGTTGAAATTTTTTTTTTGTGGAATTACATGAGGCACATACTAATATTTAATTATTCACATTTAGTTTTCAATTATAAATATTTTATTTTTTGAGTGCCTAACGTAGCTGTAGTAATATGCTACGTATGTCATATGTTCTTTTCTTTGTTGCTCCGATGCAGGTTCTATAGCAAAAATTCCCGATTACAGCAACGAGCCCAGAAGCAACGTGAAAGCTGCTATTCGGAAGGCTTTAAAAGGTGAGTAACAAAACGATCGAAAATTCGTCGGCTCTCCGGGTCATATGATAGGCGACAGGGTTATGTTAGTTTGATTTGTCTATTTTTTGCTTCGAGGTCTGGCGATTCCAGAGGGCACCGTTAGTTTATCTCAGCTCTAACTAGGCCTTCTGCAATTCTATTTTTTCGTGCCCACTTTGCTTCTTATAATTTCATGCCTTCTGCGTTCATGATTTTTTTCTCTTACGTCTTAACTTACATCTATGTGCAGGGAATCCTGTACAGGAACACATCTGTGCATAGATTCAAAGTTATATATTGTCCATATTAAATGGCCCCTTCTTTTCGTTCGTTTTGGATCACATTTCATGGGGATAAGGAGGTTTTAACTTGATGAAAACCATATTAATTCACTGTTACGGCAAAGATTAATCCAAAGTTCCCTATGAAGTCGAATAAAAATCAAGGACTATTTGTTATGACTACTATGCAACAGAAGTTGTAAAGATAGGATTTTTTCAGTGTATCGAGTGTTGTTGGTAAGTAGGGATCTGAAATAGGAATGGGCTCACTGAAATGGCATGTAATAATATTCCGGTACTTGGACATCGTCATTCTTGCTGGGCAGACATCGTACTTGTGCAGTTGTTTGTTAAAATCTAGAGAATAGGAATATAGTCTGGAATTTTTGAGCGGAGACTAGAATTAGTTGTGATAGTGGTAAGCTTCAGTAATTCAGACTATCTCGCACCGAAAGAGTAAGGACCATTTAGTAGTGACTTGAAAGAATATGGAATCTATGCACAAAGTGTGTTCCCACGGGAGATCTCCTGTGCTTAGAAACAGCACGTTAAGGAAGAGGAAGAAAAGAAAAAGAATAATCAGCGAAGAAGGCATGGAAATGGAAAGAAATAGAGTGGGTACGAAAGATACAAGTCCCGAAGGCCTAACTATAGCTGAGGTAACGAATACAATAAGGTAGCATGTTACACCGTAGTAACGAAATGTTCTTTATTTTCTACTAGAGGTACACTACCGGACACCACATGTTACTTTTGGAATATCTTTAATCATTATTTATTTTTAGGATTTCAATCTTGTGCAACATCTGACACTCTCATCCTTTTTGCGATTTTTATTTCAATTCAAGATATTTCGATTAAGTAAATGTTATTGTATGACATATGTTGAATCATTCATTTTTCTTGTTCCACCTACTAAGCCGAATTTCTGTCATCTTGACTTATTACAGTAATGAAATAGTCAAGTTTCTTTAACTCTTTTGATTCATTATCACTTAACATACTTTCTACGGTCTTCCTTATGCAGGCTCGACTGATTGGGATGGGCGTCGAGGCAAGAGACCCGTCATTTCTCCCCTTCCAGGTGTGACGCCGGCATCTGAAGAGCAAGCTGAAATCGATGAGGTGCCGTTATCAACAGTAAAATTAGAAGAATGAACTTTAATAGCGCTTTGAGTCGGTGTGAGTTGCCTAGTTGCTGATGCTGTCACGAATTGTTAGTAAATTAACACGATAATGTGCGACCTGGAGGGAGAGGTGTGATGATACGTTCAATCGCATCTAAGTGTTTTTCCTTTTTTTTTGAGAACTGATCATGATGCCCATTTTAGGGGTTTCATACATAACCCGTAATAACTTTCAATTGAAAAGGCTGTGACGTACAGTGCCGGCAAAAAAAAACTTTTCTCAACGCGGGAAGAAATGCGTGTAAAGTCTGTCAATACCTTCCTTGCCGTTCCCGTCATAATTATGAGGACAAATCAGTATTCGCTTTGTGCAATTGCGTGCGGTATTAGCGCTCAACAGACAACCTTTCCGATCGAGCGAAAACTCAGTTCGCGTTGTGGGTTTTTACACAAAGTTTGAGGTCTAACAACTTTACTCAATCTTGGCACAATGGGTCAGAAGAAGCTTTGAATGTTAGAATCATTTCTTGCTTGACCATGTTTTAGAAAGAGTCAGTGATGGTTCTAACCAGAAATTTGGATGTGGTGTCCGTGAGCTGATTTATCTACTGAATCGGTCGGCGAAGGAATCTAATCGCCTACTTGGGCAGTACCACAAAGGTTGTCAAGTACTTGGACACCTGAAATAATAACTGAGGAGTCGAGGAGCAATCAACATGAAATGCGTGTAGTGATTTCAAATCCAATAACTGTCGTTGGACTCGAAAACAAGTACCCTAAGCTTCTCCAGAATATCACAACTAGGACGATGCATCACTACCTAAAATCTTGCAGAAGGCAAGACCTGATTTATTTTTAACGTGATTCTGCTTTAATAAACTTGGAATATAAGATTTTGTGGTTTGATCATCCTTTTAAGTATTTTTTTGCCGGCACTGTATTTTAATAAAGGATTTATTTAATATCTCGTTTATTATTCATTCCTTTATTCGGTTGTAAGAAAAGGTATAAATTCGTGAGAACATTTTCTGCGTTCTTCTTCCTATAGTTTAAATTTCTATTATTCCTTGTGTTTGTGTTGTTAAACCAAACGGAGAAAATGTACATTTATGTCCATATTTTTTGTTGGTGTTTAAACTTGTTTTTCATGTATGAGTAATTTTGTGCGAGTGCAAGTCACAATTAACAGGTAGGGTAGTCTTAAAACCCACGTTGTCGGTGAAGTAAATCAATCAAAATGGTGAAATATATATGTATAAAAACTAGGTCATCCTTGAACAATTTCAGTCACGTATGCTCGTTTTTTTCTCTTATGTCTGAAAGTACGGACGGTTAGAGCGCAATTATTTGGTGATTAGTGCGGATTTATCTCTGATTTCCCTCATTGTCAATTTGGTTCACAATTCAGATTGCTTCACCGTACTTCTACCTTTAGAGGCATATGATAGGCCATCTGCGATAGGGTCAGGCTAGTTAAATTTATCGATCTTATGTTATAGGGAGTGGTGTTCCCAGGAGGGCACTGTTAGGTTACCTCAGCCATACCTAGGCCTTCGGGACTCTTATCCATCCTGCTCACTTTTGTTTCCTGCAATTTTCATGCCTTCTTCACAGATTATTCTTTCTTTTTTTCTCTCATCTTTCTTAACGTATTATCAAGCTGAAGAATTTTTTTGGGGGGAACTTACCTGTGCATAAATTCTGTTTTCTGAAGTCCATACTAAATTGTCCCATTTTTTAGTTTTCTTGAGATCGCATTCCATGTGGCTTGGTAGCTTTAAACTAATTAATTAATAAAATGAAATAAAGTTAGGGTTCTTTTTATTGTTGCTTTGGATTTTCTCAGCTGGCATCCGTATTTATTTATGAGCTTCGTCGTTCTACATCTAATGCGCTTTTTCATCCACTCCAGGAATCTACCATGTATTTTTTCTAATATATGTATTTCCTTACTTTACAGGCTCTGGAGAAAAATTACGGCTCATGCTTGGGTGGGAAAATTCGCTCTCACTGCGGAACGGTTGTACCTTCGTTCATTTTCCGGAACCCTGAAGGAATCTTCATTTTCCACTGCACGCACTGCAGGTATTTCACTTCATCTAAACAAAAATTTAGAGCCCACGAGTCCACGTGTAATTCCATGATGACATGCAACCGATGCAACTTTAGAACTTCATCTCTGGCGGAGATGAAGATTCACCCCAGAATGCACGCGTTAGATAAGCATATGTGTTACTGCAGTGAATGTGACTACGTCGCTGACAACAAAGGCGCCATTGAAAGACACGTCATGGTGCATTTGTATGCCAGGGATGGCACTTTGGACTCTTTCCTTGAGTTTTACAAGACGAACAAGACTGCTGGTTCTGGTAAACGATGTCCTTTCTGTGAAGAATTCTTCAAGGACATGATGGAAGTTCGTTCCCACATCCGCGTGCACACTAACGTGCGGACCTTCTCATGCAGTCAGTGCGACTTCATTGGTTTCTCGCACGCTGCTATATCTAAACACTCGCATGTTCACAACAAAGAAGAACTCAACTGTCCTCATTGTTCCTTCTCCTCTACTGACAAACACGCTATAAGAAAACACTTCCTCACGCATGTCTGAGTAGTCTCCCATGGGTGCAGTTATTTGTAGGTTTCCAATGATTACATTAGGTTCTTTTTTCTATAACATTTCTCTTTAATTTTCAGTTTCTCATTTCTTGTGTTCAGCCATTGCTTTAAAATAACTTAGTTTCGAGCTTCAATTTTTCATCAAAGTATTCTATGCTTTCTATGGCATACTCCAAGTGGCATACAGTGGGTCAAATAAGTATTCGTAACGTTCGAGAAA
>VOMN01137688.1:6882-21616 GCA_014899125.1 Orchestia grillus | reverse complement strand
AAAAAAAAAAAAAAAAAAAAAAAAAAAAAAAAAAAAAAAAAAGTTTACTTAAGGCAACACAGTCATATTTTTTGCAGAGATTTAGTAACCCGTTAAGTATAAGGGGCCTGTAATTCGCTAAAGCTCTCTGGCAAATAGGCAGCAGAATGATTTTAGGCATCGTACGGAAGCAAACCAGAACGTGTTGTCTATTCCTAAAATTATAACAGCTGAAGAAAATGTAATTCATACGAAAGTAATGAACGTATGTATAGAAAGTATTACACAACGGAGTGGCAATAGCTTGTTGACGACTGAGAGCATTTGAATGGGTGAGAACTTGACTCGAACGGTAGCAGTGTAAAGAATATTCATTTTAACAGACTGTACATTATGAAGAAAATTCATTCATGAAATTTTGATTAATTTTGTTGTCCTTATCGAACAACAGTGACAGCTTGCCATAAAAATCCTATATTTTATAGGATGCGGAATTTCAGAAGAATTTTGGCTTTTTTATCATTAGTTGCTAACTTGCTCATAGTACACTCATATCATCACGGACTATAACTTTCAGTAGTTGTAGTAAAAGTATAGTTGTAAAATTCAACTCACAAATTCATTGTCAATAAATTATTGGAATGAACAATTCTATTTTGAAGCTCTCTGAACGTTCATACTTCAGTGATGGGGTCCTCGAGGTTGACGTTGGCCAGAGGCAGGTTGTCGGGCAGGAGAGTGAGCACCAGAGGCAGGACGCCCGTCGAGATCGAGTTGAAGATGCCTCCCTTGATGGACATGTCGTACCCAGTGGAGCGGCCGCTTGCTAACGGCAGGATCTCAGATTCCTCGACGGCCTGTGACGACCCACAGATAAAGCTTTACAATAGTAGCGTTTTATGTCTCCATAACAGATCTGAGAGCCGAGGTTTTGTCCTCCGGGGAAAATGTGTTCGAAGATACCACAGAGATAAGGTCGTGTGAATAAGGACCGGTCGGAGTCGTTTCTCAACAATCCAAACTATAATATCAGAGCGCAGAATATGTGTAAATGGAGTTCATTTTTAACACTAGACCTCGAAAGCCAAATATTTTCTTCAACTACACTGCTTCTTAGCGCGTAGAAGGGCGAAATGACGTATTAAGATGACGTTCCGAAAATCCATATCGTATAAATTGTGTTTTAGTTCCCCCATGAAGGTAAAATGTAGCTAACAGAAATAAAAATAATTGAGAAATAAATTTTACCAAGGATTTAAAAAAATTATTTTCAAATGCACTCGTGACGATGTAATGAGGGGAATCCGCACATAAACAGATTTTCAAATGATGGCAATTATTTAAGTTAAGTTTCACGTGACTAATATAAGAAAGATAAGCATGAAATTTATTTCTAAAGGATAGATACTTTACATTATACTCATTTTGAGAAATAATATTTTCTAGACTTTTTACCCTGACATTTAAACCAACTTGTTGTGGGCTCCATAGCGTACTGGTTAGCGTGATAGCCTCGCAGCTGGGACATTAGGGTTCGAACTCCGGACCAGGCATGCAATTTCGCGCAACCAGGGAGTGCTTCCCTTGGAAAAGGAAGCTTACACCACACATTCCTCTTATCCCTCACCACGCCATTAGTTGTAAGGCATCGGATGCCCAACGGAATACATTTTGAAATTTATGAATGTTCTTGAAAATTACGACTTCCGAGTAAGGTTGCCTTCAGTCTTGCTGTCAAGAGAAAAGCATTTGCGTCATGCTGGCACCTCGTGGTGAGCACTCACGAGGGTGAGCACCTCGTGACTTTCTTACGATTTAGTCGATTAACTAACGCTTTCCCTCGATTTGCAAACGCTTTCCCTAGATTTGCAAACGCTTTCCCTCGATTTACTAACGTTTCCCTCGATTTGCTAACGCTTCCCTCGATTTGCTAACGCTTTCCCTCGATTTGCTAACGCTTTCCCTCGATTTGTTAACGCTTTCCCTCGATTTACGCTGTCTTCCGATTTAGTCTTTCTAGAGGTTTCTCAGAATTTTCATCATGTTTAGTCTGTGTGATTAACATCTTCACTCAGTTAGTTTTTGATATGTATATGTAGAGCAATGACTCAGCATGAGTTGTATTTCGTAGAATAATTCAACATAAAATGTTATTGTCAAAATGAAATGAGCTTGATTAATAATTTAGCAAGATAAATGTTGCACAACAGAGAGTCCTCTCTCGCTCATTCCTGTACAAATACTTAAAACATGTCTTCTAATTAAATGTATTGAAAAAACTTTAGCCCGCTATAAGCAATTTACTCAATGTAAATACATTCATAACTTTACTCTTAACCAAAACGTTCAGCTGACCGAAATCAACAAAAGGTTTCGTAAACGATATGCTTTCGTAATGCATAATCCCCTCCCAATAAGTTCGTCCAAGTCCAAAGCTGACCTGCACTCCGAGTAAGGTGGGCAGGAACTCCCGGTAGGTGATGTGCTGGAGACTCGCTCCCACGATGGAGCGGGCCACCTCGAAGAGGGTTTGGTCGCCCCAGTGAGGGTTGATGGAGGCGAGCTCGGCTGCCACTCGGTTGTGGTGGCGCACCAGCATCGTTTGCAGGGCTGCACGCCCCCCGTTTTCATTCAAGCGAAGATCGCCGCCCAAAAAGCACCTGTCGCACACATTGTTGATCATTGAATTGATACCAAGGTAGGGTAGAATGAAGCGCTCCGTGTGCTGTAAATGGTCAGAGAGGTGCGAATCTTGAATGGTGCAACGACCAGCCTTCATGTTACGCCTTAAATTGAAATTGTGAAAAAATTATACTCAGTTTGAAATTGATTTGTCTTATAGTTGATCCACATTTTAATGTTCGTTACTTACAAAAATTTGTAGCGAAACAATTGCTATTGACAAGTGACGCAACCAATAATTAAATGACCAAGATATTCAGGCACGATTGCAGACTAAAGTAAAGATATGAAAATACCTTAAAATTTAACACATTATCTTGTTTAATATCGACGGGAGTACAATTATAGCTACGAGCAAACTTTGTTAGTAATTGAACATTTCTTGGGCTGTATTTCTAATAATCTATTCTACTTCTGACGATCAAAACAGACTCTAGTAAAGCCATTCAATTTGCTTCCCTAAGGTGTCAAGTGATCCGCTCATAAGTTTCAACGGAACAGTTTAAAAATCTGAAAATCTGTAATAGAAATGAAATTTTGAAATGATCAAGAGACGGAAACAGGTGAAAGGTATATTTCACTAAAACGCAAACAACAAGACACGATTGGAAATAGCAGAGCTACTGCAATGCTACCTTAATCCCTCAGATGTGATGAAACTGTCGGGGGCAAAACCGCAAGAAAAAAAAAAACCTATGAGACAGAACATTCCATTTCATGTACATCTACTACATACACACATACCTTCGGTTTGGAAAGTAAGAAGTGAGCGAAAATGAGAGAATTCTAACGTTTCATTTTTTTAAATCAAATCATCTAATTTCGTTGATCTTGCCTCATTGAGAGGTGTAATCGATAAAACTACAGATATTAATGGTGAATACTGCTAAATCAACCATCTCCACCACTCTTGGCTTCGATGCCTCACATTCACAGCACTCAAACTTCTGTGCAAGCCCTAAAGCAAAACATTTGTGTACTTCGGAGACAAAACTGTGTTTATTGTCTCACACAACTGAAACAAGATTTTTATTTACATTGATCAGAGCTCTATCAAACTGAATCGATGATTTCTCAAATATAGTCAAGTAGAAATATATGATACTTTGGCAACCTCCTATACCTCTTGAGTCTAAAACTTGGGATAACCTAATTAAACACACCTCTTATGTGTGTAGGAAAAGTCATCACCTATTACTTGAAAATTAACGTAACAACTCCCGAGTGTGAATGTTGCCGGGCCAATAACTAGCTTAGTTCATGGCTCCACTAGGGACAAAATTACACCTCAATTAACGTTCTCAAAACGTGCGAGCATCTCCCGTTATTATTGATCATCTTACATCATCTCGTCCTTGCAGGTGTGGGACGACACTCGAGGTAGCAGCCAGGAGCCCTGGGTCTTGAGCTGCCCGGTCTCCCAGAGGCGCAGGACGTCGGACTCCCGCTGCGAGGATCCGTAGATCGCTGACCCGTCCAGAAAAGCGGTCGCTGCGTTCAACTGCTCTCGGACGCCTAGAAAAAATCACTTTGTTGGTTAAGAACCAAACGAAACCTCTCAACTTTCCAATAATATAGGAACTTCTCAGGTGCAAATGGCAAAAATAAATTTCAAGGGGCTAAGTCGAGAGCTTTGCGACGTAGCGCGTGCCCGCTTGTTTCCATTAGGAAAGGAAGATTAAAGCCCCACATTTCCTATTGCACTCCGGCACCCTGTCAGTAATGATAAGGTATTTAACACCTAATTTATATGTTGCATGTATGTCAACTTGAGCGGGATAAAGCGTCTTTTTTTCCTTTCCTTTATCTGGCTAAGGAAACGTCCACTCACTCCTGTCTCATTAGTACTAGCGGTAGATGATCACATAATTTAGCCCTAACTTTGGACATTCTAACCTTTGCACAGTTTTATAATGGCTTAATTACTTTTTCCGAGTCTTCAAAAACAGAGAGAGCCGTGGTTTTCCGCACAAATCGTGAGATGAGATTATCACAAAACTCTCACAAGAAGCCAAACTTCTCAGCTGCCATAGGGTTTTACACGCGCTAATATGCAATCGAAGAAAACAAAATAGCGCAGGTCTAACGTCACGGCTGGCAATATCATTATTTTGCTTTTCCGAGAGGCCTCATTTCTCATATTTGAGCGATAACAAGAATGTTTTCAACAGTCATTACAGCAAATTTGTATGAATATGCATGTATAGGTCTCAAATAGGAACCTGAAAATCAAATTTAATGGCAGTGTTTGCGTGACAACGTCCATCTAATGCAAAGAGGTACGGTGATTAATTCCATACGTACAATTTATTAAAAAAAACTATTTTCATTCCGAGGCGGCAGCGCTGCAACTGAGACTACTGCATCTACCAGATGAAGTGAGGAAAACCTTCAAGGAAGTTTTCTTATTCACCACTATCACCTTGATGTAGAAAATAAATGCTTTTGGCATTTTGGGGGCTGTTACAGAGCAGTGAAAATTCTCGGCCCACTAATTTAAAAATTTTTCATCACAATTATTTATATAGCTAATAAATGGACCTGGACAAAAATGACAGGATTTACTATAGTTCATTCTTAAAATGAATTGATTTTTTTCAGTGAAGCTGCTCCTGGTCGCATCCTTTGAAGACAACTATTCACGAACGAACTATATTAACCAAAATACTGTCGAGTCATATTCTATTAAGTATGAGATGTAGCTTTCTTTACATTACATTAATTTACGACGCTATGCCCAGTATCCTATTCACGACACTGCCGCACACCAGCGCCGCTAGCGATACTGTTCTCTATCACGTTACGTGAAAAGCGATGGAGAAAAAAAGGAAAAATATATATATATATTCTCATTTATTCTCAAATTCGATATATGTGGAAGTTGATAGTCTGAAATCAAAATTACACACGTCTCTCCAGCAAAGACTCTTCATGAATTTTAACACTTTTTGGGGGGGATTATATTTTTCGCTAACTCACCCAGAGCGCAGTTGGTGGTCGTGGCCGGGGAAGTCCTCGTGTACTCCCAGCACCTGTCGCCCTCATAAATGGGGGCACACTCAGGGTGAATTTCCTCCACACCGCAGCATTTCAACTGAAAAGACACAGAAAAACAACTGAGTGAAGTAAATCTGGTGCTAAAACGCAGGTATTCATCAGTAGAGTAGCAATTCACCACCCGCACTAGTGCGCTGCTGGCTATCATTATGTACTTCCAGTCACTGCGCCCCGCCAAAAATGGCGGGACAAATGATGTTCATTTCTTTACAAGCCCTCTCATTTACGGCAAATCTGACGAGAAATGTTATTTTCAGTAACACGGATACGAACTGCCTTCTCTGACAGTCTCGCTAACTAAGAAGAATATGGACCCACGAATTTTCTCCCATCTAAATTCTTAAGAGTGTGACAGAGAGACCGATCAAGCAACCAAGAAAGCAAGCAGCAACAACTGTGCATTAGTTTATAGGGGATTGAGTTGAACGGGAAAAACTGCATGCCCTATGAATAGTGCTTTCTTCAAGGACAAATTGAATAAAATCTTTCTTCTTTATATGAATTCAGGAGAAAATGATCATTGCTGGAAACACGAAAAGCTTTGATTTATTAGTTATTACACATCCAATCAAATGTAATAACTATTCAACAAGGCTCATAAGTTCGACTGCAATATCACCGACTACCCGAAAAAGAATTCGAGTAGTCTCTTTCTCAGAAGTGCGTCCGAGCGGCTCTCGTAATTCCCGCCATTTAGCGCCATTACTTAAACCCTTCACGCGCAACAGCCATTCAAATTATTACAGAGGACAAGGCAGGGTGAAAGTTAGAAGAGTCCGAGGGCATTGCACCACTGAAGAGCAATTTGTTGGACCTTTCCTCACGGTTTAAGCTGCCATGACCCGAGCCTTAGAGCCAGGTGCAATAGTGACGCAGGTTGTTCTTGGACCGTGCGCGTGAACGAGCTCCGTCACGCGTGGTGTAAGGTGCCAGCCACAGCCATTGGCGGCCAGCCTCGAGCCACCGCGCTCCACGCTGCAGTCTTCTAAGTATTTACCTCCTTCCGGCCATCAGGGCAGCCAATCAGCCTAACGTCTCTGTCATGACCCAGCTTTTCAGTTTTAAAATCTTGTTGTTCTTCTTGACATGTTGGCTTGTGTTTCTTCAGGGACGACTTGCATGACAGACGCATTCAATCACACGCATGTTGTCGTCACCATAGCCATACAAGTCCTGAAATCCTGCTCCTGGTAGTAAAAGCTCCTTAATTCAACTTTCTATAAATATTACAGTTTATTTTCCTCTGCAGTCAAAATCAGGAACTGATCAACCCAAGTCAACTGCTTTATTTTACCGACTTTATTGCTAATGACAAATCAATTCACGCCGGCTTCTGCATCACCATGGGGTGGCTTCGTTATCTGTGATTCCGGCTTTCATAAGGAATTCTACCTATGATTTTTTTTCTCAATCACTATACAAACGTTGGAGTTCAGGTAACAGGTTAGCGTACACATAACATCAATTACCTGCACAAGTTTGATCACAGTTTGCTTTTGTAATCGGTAAATTATGATGCACTTAACTTAAACACCGACGTATACTGCAAATAATATTTAAATTCGCGTTGAATTCGATGAGAAAAGTTCAGCTGTTTTAGTCTTTTAACCAATGTTAGAACTATGGCAGAAAACATCTCAAAGTTTGGTATTAATTAACAATAATGGTAACCTCTCTAGTACCGAGACACTCGATCACTTAGTCAGTGGTGCTACACGGGTGGTCTTCTCGTTATAGACGAGAAACGGAGAAAAATTACCCAGCAAATTAAACGTGGTACGGACATGGCTAACGAGAAAATGGTTCTGTCGTGAGTGGCTCAGAAATAGATCAGGAATAATAAGTCTTCACTACCCACGAGCGAGCAGACCTTCATAAACAAACTCCTAGCGAAAAGTCCTGCAATCTCGACTGCCTCCAAGAAACTCGCGTCCCTGAGTTTCTGAGAGAGAATCTTCAATTCATCTGTTCCCGAACAGTTCCCGCAAGGGAGCCTCTCGGTGACTCATTTCACGCCACTATTATGCTGTTAACATATTTTTCCTTAAGAAGAACTTTTCTTTTATGAGATAGTTTAAAGTTCTCTAGCCACATGGAATACGATCTCAAGTAAGCGAAAGGAAGGAATCATCTAGAATGAACTTTAGAAAATGTGGTATCTATAAATTGGTGTATTCCCACGCAAGATTCCCTGCACATAAAAAACGCCAATTAAAGATGAAGCGGGAGAAAAGATAAATAATAACCAGCAAAGAAGGCAAGAAAAAGGAAGAAGCAAAATGGGCTCGCAAGATAATGGTCCCGAAGGCCTAGTTATAACTGAGGTAACCTAACAGTGCTCACCTGAGGATGCCACTCCCCATAGCATAAGATAGGCAAACCTAACTAACCTAACTGCTTATGACCTATCCGATGCCCCCTGAGGGCTTTAAAGATTCATGAGAGCATTGCTTTCTAAAAGTCATATTTTAAATTTTAACCCTCGCAGAACTAAAAATTCCGCTGACTCGAAGTTATTGATATGAAAATAATTTTTATGAGCTACAAAAATAATTTCTAGCGAGGCTTTTATTCAATTTTGTAAATAGAAAATCACACGACTGCTAATTTCATTCGATGCATAGCCTTCAATCTCATTCGATGAATACCCATTGCACTGCTATAGATGCATAATAATTGCATTGGAATTGTGCGGGTTCCATTAAGTAATCCCTTAAGTACGTTTTAACCACACAGCTTACATTCAGTGTCGCGACTTAGAGTAGCGAGTGACTACTTTCTCTGAAACAGAAACGCCTGTACCTTGACATGACACTTCACGTCTGGCATCGTCTCAGAACGCCAGGGTACAAATTTCTCGAACAGAAATTTGCTCACAAGCTTTCGCAAACATCGAACGCAAGCAAACGCGACCGTGACCGAGCGACCCAACCCAAGGCATTCGTGAGGTGCACCGCAAGCGCCTCACCACAACCAAGTTGCTGCCACCACAGCTATCGAGCAGCGATCGATTCTTCAATCGGAGGACACGCTCAACTTCACGTGCATCAGCGCACAGGAATTTTCTAGCGACCTGTCCCCATGGCTCATCCTAATGAGTCACCTTCCCAACAATAATTACCGTGCGAGCTGAGAATATTTGAGCGTGTCATATGCTGTGTAGCAAAGCAAGCTGAAAAGTTTCGCAAAATAAACACACCTGTGACACGTAATTTTGTAGCTTATTCAACATTCGGCCATCATGAAGAATTGATTAATTCTCATTAAAACATTGATGTACAAAATTGAGCTTCACTTTAATCGAGTGAAACTATCGTTGCTAATGATACAATAATGAAGCATATTCTGAACGAAATAATGTTATAAAAGCACAGTAAATATGACGCTGATTTTTTGTTACCGTTAGTTAAGTGTTAGGATTTGAAGAGAAGTACTGAGATTAAATTTACACTCTAAGTAGTGTATAAATAGTGATCTTGCCGTAAACCTGAGCGTGTGACCGAACTAAACCTAGAAAACATTTAAGAGCTTCCAACACTAATTTTTAAGAGTTCAATCACAGTGATTTTGGTATCAAGCTAACGCATTTGAAAATTCAAACCATTGCTCAACTTCGATGAAAAAACTGATCGTAACTTCGTTGAATATCCAGGTAATACCTTTGAAGTTGGAGCATCATAGAATTCGTAATTACATGTCTTTTACACTCCTTACCCTTTCTCCCCGGACCCCGAGGGAGACGATGGGCCGAGACAGGTCCTGTGAGAGGTAGTGGGCCCACATGGGCACCAGCAGGGACGTGTGGGCGTGCGACACGGCAGACCCAGAGTGGGCCACCCTCGAGATGCGGGCGGCTGACGGTAGGTCATCGCCGCTCAAAGAACCGCGTGGCTCCGTCACTCCTGGAAGCCAAGAAACCATGGAAATGAAGTTTAAATAATAATTATGAACATTTTATCAACTCTTTAATCAGTTGAATTCACGTCAAGTTAAAAATGTTTATTTTTATAACTTCTCGAGAGATCACATGAATTGTAATCCAAAGAGAGTGAAAAGAAGGAACCATTAAGTATAAGCCTTATGCAACGTGGAATCTATGCACAAGATGTGTTCTCACAAAGGATCATCTGTGCATAGAAAGCGCTAGTTAAGAAAGAAGAGAGAGAGCTAAGACAAATAAGAAATAGCCAAGAAGGTGTGAAAACTGAAGGAAGTAACGTGGGTACGAAAGATAGAAGTCCTGTAGGCAAGCTTATGTATAGTTAAGGCAACCTAACAGTGTCCCCATAGCATACGACACACAGACCTAACCTACAGCGAGTCAAATAAGTATTCGTAACGTACCAAATACCATAGAATATTATCAACAAAGAAGGAGATAACTATTTTGATAATATTCTAACGCCAGATGAGACAAAAATCGATCAGTTCGGCAATAATTGCAATAGGATTGCTTGTCGAAAACATACTTCTATGCAACGACGAAACACCCTGCCCACTGTTAAGTATGGTGGTGGAAGCATCATGTTATGGGGTTGTTTTTCCTCAGCAGGCCCTGGACGATTCCACGTCATTAGAGGAATCATGAATAAAAAACAGTCCAGTATACCTGTTTTTGTAAAAATTTGAATACATGTGTACAATAACAATGTTTCACAGAATCATGGTATTCCTTCTTCATGCGTATACTCTACTTACACAAAACTGTTAAAGGGAGAAAAGGAACATATTCCTTCGGCTGAAATTCAATGCATCTATATCATTGCCTCAATTTTCTATGCTCACCAACTTTAAAATTTGTCAGTATAAAAACTACGCATGCTTAATTTTCTAGTTTTAGAAATAAGTAATAAATTATTACCAGTAACTGTTCGATCACATTAGAGAAATATTGATACAAAAGTAGATCATTCTCTCGTAGCACCGTAACACTGGGCATCAATTTCGAGCTTTACCAGTAAAATACACGGCCCTTTTAAGCACGTGTAGGGCGAATAAAAAAAAACTCACAAGGGCTCGATAGATAAGTCCAGCTCACCACGGCCGCACGGATGTATCGGTCCCTATTTTCTACGCTCACAGACTCAACAGAAGGGACCTGATATCAGTAAAGGACTTATTAGGGCCGCATGAAACTTTTTTTTCGGTCGACGTACCTCTGCCGCTTCAAAGCCTCTCACTCTCTATCATTCCAAAATTCTGTCTTCCCCTAGCGCTCCTTTTTTCTCAATCTGCCTCTATATTCTTATTCAGCCTCTTCCTTCTTCTCATTCTGCCTCTATATTCTTATTCAGCCTGTACCTTCTTCTCATTCATTTTTTCTAATCTGCCAAACAACAGTCATTTTCCACAGCTGAACACGCAACTTTCGCTTTGTTTATCCGCCTTCCAGCCACGGTATTTCTCATGACGTCACATCGTGACATTCCTATCGTGCTTCCAGGATACGATATCTCAAACATAATTATTTGTCGGGCTTTTACTCTGAGCCGCCAAGTTTCGGCATTGAACAAAACTGTGCGACGTGCGATTGTTTCACAAGTCAAAACAGTTGGTCCAAGCTTTTCAGTGTTTTCCTTTTCCGTTCATCATGTATAATTAGATAAAAGAATAATTCGTATCATTATATTCCCTAAGGTGAGTACGTTGAGGAGGATAGGCACCATCAACATTCTGATTCTTCCTCTCTCTACCCCCGAACGAAGCTCAGGATTCCCACAAATTTCCAGAAGAGCGAAGTCTTTAAGATACGTTAACCGACACTTAACATTTGACACATATACATACAACGTTTGAGACGTCACCTCTAGAAACATTTTGGTAGCATACTTAATTATCAAACGTAATAGTGTTTGCCTTCAATTTTCTTTCTACAGTCACCGAGAACTCGATGTAGAAACAAAGTAATATCAGTGCAAGATGGCAACCTTTACGAGGTGTTTATTATTTGCAGAAAAAGAGCCACCTCGATTTGCAAGCGATTGCTGAGGTGTCACCTGGGGACCTCCAGAACAGACTTAAGGAGGATTTTTAGCTTAGCTAACCGATAACAAATTACCTTGGAATTTTTTTAAATTTTTGCCCGCAGGAATATAGCCGCTTTGCTGACCATTATGACAAGTGGGAAAATGTTGCAAAAGCCAAAGTGTAGGTTTCAAACTGCACCATGGTAACTTGAAATCACAGATAATAATGAAGAATCTCAGAAGGGAATAAGAAATGCTTGAAACAAGTACAGCAAAATATGATTTTTTGCAAACAAATTGGAAGACATTGAGATGTGTGTAACCCTGGTCACTAGTGTACACTCAGTTACAGATACAAGAAAGAATATGTCAGGAATTCATTTAACAATCCATCTGTTAGGAGCTGATTTGGAGATCACAACACCGGATGCAAGCCATCAATTGAACTCGCAACGACACCCTCCTTAATATTCTACTGAAGACTTGATGAAACACGATCATACAATGACGATGCAGTGAGATTTGGTCACACAGCGATGATACAATGAGACATGGTTACGAGCGAGCACAAAGCACGCTGCTCCAAGATTCAGCGCCGACAAACTGCGCAATGCGGATACAAGGGAGACGCTACTCGAGCTCTGGCCTAAAAGCCCCAGAAGTAGACTGAGTAGGAAAACCTTGAAAAGTCAACACCAATGAATCACAAAATCTGGAGCCGAACTGGATTTTTTTTCGCTATATACAAGCCACATTTAACGGGCTGCTTGGTGCATGCTATCGTATGCAGCGACCTACCCTCGTGCGCAAGTTCTAACGGATTTGCTTTCAGTTCTTTGTCGTGAGCCTGTCTCATTATCAGACATACATTGCAGTGAACTACTTCCACTCTTAGGGTGGCAAGTAGTTTATTGAAGGAAAATAAATCCATTGAAGGGAAAATAATCCATTTCCCATAAGATAAGGTTTCTAATTTCCGTCCCGATATTTTTGTAATGAGTGTAAAGAAAACATGGTAGTTGCACTAGCTCGCACCGTAACACGGTTGCCGAATAAAAATTGAAGAGAGAAACCTGAAACTCTTTAGCACAACGAGTCTCTAACTCAGTAATACGTTAAGGGCGCTATCATCAAACGAAATATTAAAGCATGCTGTACTCCATGGAAATTAAAAATTCATATACGAGGTTTCTCTATTGTCAGAGAAGATGGAGTGAGCGTACTGCAGATGGAGTACTGCATATTTTTACATGCAGTAAAGCATGTAAAAATATGCGGACGTACACGGGGAAATGTTGCCAGCTGGAAGCCGTGGGAATGTCACGCATCGTAAAGCCTCTAGTAACACGGCTCCGAGCGCCGCTTCTTGAAAACGTAAAAAAATGACTTCAGTGTTTGGCGACATTGACACCTCTGTACTTCATTAACTACTCGAGGTATTCCCCCATTTAGTTCTTGTAAATAACCCACTCTCCAGACTGAAGAGGGTTTGAGGATGACAGTGGTATACGTAACTCGTGTTCGTTAAACATGGCACTCGGCACCGTATGATTCTAGGGACCACATGTCATCTTCGGTGTGTAGATTACTTTCCCATTTTGCAGTTCAATACTCCAGCAAAGAGATCAATTAATCTGACGCAAACAGAAAACATCAGACAGAAGGAAGCCTCCAAACAGGCGTATACAGTACACTATCATGTCCCTCCAATAATAAAGGAACTTGATTATGCGAAAGCAAATTTATAAGGAGACTGACATCCTCTTCCTAAATTGACTCGTATCGCAATGCACGGACCAACACAGCGAGGTGTCGGCATCAAATCTGCTTCATTATTGAAGGACTCAAATCCGGACAATCCGGACACTGAGAGCCCGGCTACTAAAATTCCCTCGCAAAATGCAGTCTACCTATAGTTATAATATCCTATACTGTGAAAAATCAGTTTTGGTCTGACAAGCCATATTTGAGTTCAAATTGAGTACAGCTTTGCTCTCCGTGCAAGCAGGAGCAAGTCACAATTTCACACGACATCTTCACATGGGTTTTCCTTAACCCCCCCCGTGTGTACAGATTTCAAGTTCCACAATGATGAGGATGCTACCGCTTTTATAAAGTGCTAACTGCAGCCCCGTTGAACACACGTGAAGCCTCGGCTAGTTATTCATACGGAGTAAAATGGTCGTTACAAAGCTAAATGTGCCCAGTACAGCACATGTTTCTGCGTGGCCGCGAATACCGCCTGTGCGCTCCCGTGCATCACGGAGGAGCGACCTTGAAACCTCGGATCAGCGACCTTCCATCAATGCGGAACCGCTCACGAACTTTCATCACGGTTTTCAGCTCCGCTCCTTAGCGTCACCTCAGTAGCGACGCTTCCACCCTCTCGTTCCAACTTATAATTACCCGCGTCCGAACTGCTAAGTTCTAAACAGTAACGCGTGAACTCAATGTAAAGACTTGCGCAGCAGGTAACCAAATATGCAGACCCCCAGTGCTTGAACTCAATGTACATACCTGGAACTCTTGATACCCATGCGAAAGCATATCTCTCACAATCACCGGTAATATAGCATAGGGTGGACCGACGGGAATATCGGCTGTACACAAGTATGTCTACAGCATAGCGATGGACCTGACTGTAATACCAATGTTAAATATTTAAATGGCCGTAGCATAACGTCCTTGATGCAAAACCCTTTTAAACTTTCGCTCTTCTGAGAAAAAGAAGATATAATTCTACGGTAAAAAAATACAAATCGTTCACAGAATCACCCGACCTGTGTTATGAGGTGAGTGTGTGGAAGATGGGTAATATGACCGTCTAGGAATGCAATTATGAAATTTGATGTCGTAATCAGCGGGAATGAAGTTGGTAGACTGTAGAAATAATTTATTAACTCTAAGCAACCTACTGTTCAGAATGAATGCGTTACAAAGGTATAACTCTTTACAGAGGTGGAGCAGCTTACAGAGGTGGAGCAGCTTACAGAGGTGGAGCAGTTTACAGAGGTGGAGCAATTTACAGAGGTGGAGCAATTTACAGAGGT
>VOMN01137685.1:0-28243 GCA_014899125.1 Orchestia grillus | reverse complement strand
CGACGCTTCAATCGACCATCCGCGACAAGAGTCAACGCGAGAGTCCTAATGCATCTGCAGTAAAGCAAATGTTAACCAATTGTACAAACTCTAAATTGGAAAGCAAAATGTTGGAGGAAAAATTCCCATTCTAAACCGTTGGCTGTATAGAAGAGCCATAGTGAAAGGAAATTTGGAACAAGTTTGTCATAAAAATGATGACATAACATTGCAAACAATTTATACAGTTTACATTTAGTTTAAGTTACTTACTGCAGTTAACTTTATAGACCATCCTATATATTGTACAGCATTGAATTAGACACCTTGACATAGGAATCTTTTTCTGAGTGGCGAAATGTATTTTTGAAATGTTTCGAAGCACAGCAAACAAATTCTTAAAAATATCTGAACCCTTTGCACACTAATACAACATAATGGTGCAAACTATTGTTTGGGCTATATTTTCATGCTATCTGACAATTGATATTATTACATTATATTATGAGAAATTCACTCAACAAATTTAACTTGACTATTCATTTGCATTATAGTAATAAAAGCGAAGAAAAATGGAAGCATCAAATTTTAAATTTCAAGTGAATGAATCGTCCTTTTTTGTAAGAGGAAATATGAGCAGATGTTTTAAGTCTAGTGGTCATGGCAAGGCTGTTTTTATAGAAATCATTGGCAGAATGTTGTCCTCAGGCCAGTGTTGCAGAATGAGAAGTATCAAGTCTGACTCCCAGGGTTCCAAAAAATACGACTCCAACTTCTTTGATAATTATTGATAAAACGGTTTGAATACGTACAGGATAAAAATTAAATAAGAAGAATAGAATCCATAAGCTAACATTTAAGAAAATTTCACAAAATTAACTTACACTACTAACTATGGTTACTCATAGTATGTACAACGTATTTATCTATCTTATGGAATACTTGCTATGCTTTGTGGACCAAAGGTGAATACATTGAGGGTAATTTAATTTTGATTCTCAGTAATTGATCAAAGACATCTAAGGGTTAGTAATAACAATTAATCAAAAATGGGCGCATAGGCGTTTGCTTGTGTAGCAGATAAAATAAATCGATAATACCTTAGAAAATATCCAATACTGACTCCTCACATTCATATATATGTAAAATTCATTTTATTACTTTGTTGTCTTCATGTTTTCTGTTCCCGTACTGAGAGCCTTGCACTATGTATTTTAGTCAAAATCAATAATATAATGCAGATTTATAAGTTCCTTTGCATAATTGATACATTAAACCTGTTTTATAAATTGATTCATGAATTTCATTTTATACAACATAACGTGTTCGAAATAGTCGTATTAATGCAGTGTAACTGGGATACTGCAGCAAACATTGACTTGGATATAAATACATTATCAAATAAAGTCATGCCTTCTGTGCCTAACACGTGGAGAGAGCTTGTGGAGACTTATGTGCTTGCAGTAAATTGTGTGGAGTAGTTTGTGAATATGAAAAAAATCATTGTTTCCCCCAAAAAAGTAGTTAACTCTCTGTGAATGAATAATGGTCTGAATTTACGTTTAGGTTACCCGTTTTCCAGGGGTAATTTTAGAAATTAATGTAATATTTACATTAGAGCTCATTGTTCTGAGGCCAATGGGTCACATTCTGTACCTCACAAATGGGGTGAGGAAGGTAGAGGATTTATTGTTGGAGACTCTCAGGCCTGCAGGTAATTGCTGATCGTAGTACAGGTGTGTTCAAGAACCCATACTTGAATAAGACATATGTAAATCTTGCATTTTTTCATTCAGATAACCTGGTCTTATTTTTTTGGACCGAATATTATGTTTTATTTCGGCTCATATTGCATTCATTAATATTTAACTTTGCAATTTGTTATATTATTATTATTTCACTCTATGCTACTCGACAAATTAATACATATTAGAAACAAGATGGATTGGAAATATAAAATTAAAATGATAACAAAATAAGAACTAAAATTTCATTGCAATGTCTGATGTAATGGGTTGTGGAGATGTGGGATGTCATGTGTGTGTGTTTTGTGTTGTGTGATTGAATTTTTTGTGTGGCTTGCTAAGTGTTATGGTGGAGTGGGATTTCATGTGAGTGTTCTGTGCTGTGTTAAAGATTGCGATATATAAGAAAATTGAAATAATTTTTAATATTATATTATGAATCACGATATTGAGTATTTCATACATATAATTACTATATTATAATATAATTTCACAGAAATATTGTATCATATTTTTAGAAACCTTTAGAAACTTTTATTTACCAAAAGTAATTTACCTCAGATACCAGTTAACAATCAAATGAGGAATGACAAAAACCCGGGATCAGCATATATACCACATGTGAGCCCGATTAAGCTACAAGGTTCTAGGGCAACCTTTACAGAAATGAATGCACTCAATTTAAAGTACATCAATGTTTAATAGCAAAAAAGCTTAAGGTTACACTCAAGTATTCAAGTCTCATGAACTGAATGAGTTATTTAAAATTAAATATTATGGTTAAAACATGGTATATATTTAGTATTTTAGGTAAGAGACTACATACCTACACATATTCGTGTATACATCCACATAGGTCGACGTTTACGACCGAATGTGTGCTCCTATAAATCAAGAGAAGTATTTTAAAGTTATAAGAATAGTGTGAGATAGTAATCGAGCAAAGGACTAAAAAAACCAACAAATTTTAACATATATCTTCGTAGGTCGATTTCCACAGATTTACGCGTATTCGATCCATACAGCGAGAAAAGGTAGGTCTCAAGGATATTCTTAAATGATCTAAATGAAGTATTTAATTGTATGTTTAAAGGAATAGAATTTCAAAATTTAGTGCCTGCAAAGAGAATGAAATGGTGGGCCTTGGTGCGTGAGTAATAAGGAAATATCAATTTATTACCATTTCTAGTGACTAGATCTTGTGGACTGAATTAGGCAGAAATTTTCTCAAGGTGATTTGGGTCACCACTTATTCTAATGGTTTTGAACATAAACTTTTCCAGCGAAAATTGATAAAGGTTGGGCATTTTCAGAATTTCCATGGTTTTAAAAGAGTTGTTAGTGTGCTCATTGTGGTCCAGGTGCGCAATAGCTCTTATGGTNATTTCTTACTTTATACAGTACACTAATTGATTTCGAAAGTTTTACAAATGTATGATGTATATTCATTGAAAGTCAAATGCTTGTCAAGGATTACACCCAGAAACTTTGACTGATCAGTTTGCTGTATTATAGCATTTACCATCGTTATTAGCGAGAGTTAAATTTTTTTCTGTGTGAGAAAAGAATCTACTTCGTTTGTTGGACTCTGTAAGTTTTTTTTAAATGGGTAAACCCAAAAAATTTCCATATACATGTAAGAAGATACACTGACATCAATGTAAACGAATCACTTTTAGTTCGTTTTCTTGAACAGGCTAAGAATTTGAGGTAACTGAGAGTCATTGAAAGTCATAACCATCTGCAACTGTTCGTAACATGGAACGTTTGCAAGTCCCTCACCGAACGTCTCGCAACTCACCGTTATTGCTGAGGGAAACACGGCTCTTCTCTCACTAATGTCTCACAACTCGTTGTGACTATGAGGTGTAGCATTTCTGGAACCATTACCGATCGCCTTACAGTTCCCAGCAATTTAAAGACGTGCCATTCACTCAGCTCTTTCTCAGCCACTCAGAGCTCACACAAATTACATCGTAATGTTCTTCGTTCGCAAACAAATCTCCCGAAAGCTCGTCAGGGTCTCAACATATTATATTTTCTTCTAGTCATGGAGATAAATTAACCATTCACCTTAACGTTGACCAGTATTGTCAGTTTAGTTATTTCTTACTGAACGTCTCCTTTTTTCGACAATTGCTACGAGCATCATCGTAGAAAATAACCTCACTTCAAAATTATTCATATAAAATGATAATTTCAGTTGTGAGTGTTCTTAAGCCATAGAAAGTTAGACATGAGTTTAGAATGCTTGGTTTCGCTTTAAAATGAATGATAAATCAATATGACACCAGTTATGTTGCTAAAGTTGTAATTAGAATTTTTGAATGACAAGAACACAACGTACAAGCTCATAGGGCCTCAAAGTCAACTTGAATTCGAGTATTTTGAACCAATCCTTTGGCCAGCTACGTTTATTGAAAATAATGATTGTTTATATTTTCATCACTCACCCCAAAGGTTAAATTTTTGGTATTAATCGATCGCTAATTCGAGTAGTATGATTAATAAAATTCTTTTGATGGCTATAATTTATTTATTTATTTTAGAATTTCTCATACTAAACTCTCTATCAACTGTAAAATCCATTTATTTACCTTACTCATTTTTATTTCTATCGAGTGTCTTTTCCACTAATTGCTTAACTTCCAAGTAAAGAAACCACTTTAAAATGGTACATGAGGTTAAAAATAATTTTCCTACATGTTCAACACTACACAGCAGCCGGTCTTCTAGGCTGATACTACGTAGAGTTATTTCACGGAGTGCATTGGCAGCTAAACCCGGATTGGTTTCTTATATCAAAAGTACACACCTACATTTAGATCTCCTCTGGTTGTGTTCAGATTTTGAGTTCCTCTGGTTGTGTTCAAATTTAGAGTTCTTGCAGCACACATCACGAATGAAAATGGTGTATCATTTTTAACACAGATAGGCACTAACTCAAACCTTTATTAATTCCAATACGTTTTACCGTTGGATTTTCAATGCCTCACAACTACTGATGCGTGAGGGATTTGAGCACTTGGTGGTTTAACCTTTTTTTTCCAATGGGATTACTCCGTGGTTACTTGAAAATCAGTGCTTGAGCCGGAGTCGAACCCAAACTTCCCAGCTGCGAGGCTATCACGCTAACCAATGTGCCATTGAGCCCAATTTTTAATATATATTTTTTATTCTTTTAATACATTTTTATTTAAAAAAAACGACACATTTTAACATGTGAAATGGATAATCTACGTCGTATGATTCAGAATGTAGTTTCAGATTGAAACTTAGTGGAGAATAATTTTACGTGTGAGTATTAGACAAACAAATAAGTTCACAATGCAATTTTCAAAATTTGACAAATTCACTCACGTCATGATCATTTAGAAACCTACTTGCCTCCTGAGCGCATGCGCTAACTATATCGAATAGAATTATTCAGCAATTATGTTTAGACATGGTGAAGCGCTTCCACAAATGTCAATGCCTTGGTCTTATAAGCACATGAACTACAATCATCACACGTAGGCCACAACACCACAGGGATCATCTCCTTCTCTACATTTTACGAGCGCACTTCTACCTTCCTGAAATAGGAAAAATTGCAGTAAAATTTGTTTCGTGCTTAGTTCAACTTCATTTCGTATGATAAGGAACTATTCGCAAGCCTCACTAAAATATCATACACAAAGTGTTTCGATTGAAAAGGTTTTATAAGTAGTGAAAATTTCCGATGAGAATCTAGAACTAGGGAAAGTAATTGAAATGTGTTCGAAGTCGTCACAATGATAATAAATACTATAAAAACATTTCATGTTCCCAATCAAATCATGATGGGCAAATATTTTAAGAAGGAATTTTTCCTTTACACAAATTGATCAGTCATAGGAGGTACACTAATGCAATGCGTGTGCATCATTTGCTGGCTCAGAACTGAAGTCGTCATAAGCCTTTGTCAAGTCAGTTTCAAACATTCTAGATCATAGTCTTTAATAGGTATTAGAGGAAACTTCGTACACTTGCAAGAAGAAAGCTGAAGTGACGAAAAGCCATCGCCAATGTACGCTAATTTCAAGCTTTCGAGATTAAAAGTTTGAACTCGTGACGAAGCCATGGAATTATACATTCACTTGCATGAAGGACATGGGGACATTTTTGCGATAGCTGATCGAAATAGGATTTTGAGCGAAATATTTTGTATCTGGTTTCGCCTACTTTGCAGGACTCTAGTTGAAATTTACTCCTATCCTAAATTCACTCATTAAAATATTAACGAGTCTACAATCGGTTCTCCAAACGCTGTTCTTAATAAAATTAGGGTTGAATATCCATTGCTGAGCCTAGATTTTATTCTTTCCATATACCTTTCTAATTTTATGTGTTCATTATTCCTTCTGTTTCTACTTACCCCAACTTATTTTTAAATTTCCTTTATAGCTATTTTCATTTTTATCGTTTGTATATTCCTCATGTAGCAATAAATTTCCTTTACAGCTATTTTCATTTTTATCGTTTGTTTATTCCTCCTGTAGCAATTTATTTCTTCTATAATTATAGTCGACTTCTAAAACTTATTTTTTCAATGGCATGACCAGCGACGCAAGCTTCACGTTACCTCTGCTCACCCATCACCCCGAGTTATCCGCTCACCTCTGCTCACCCATCACCACGGGTTATCTGCTCACCTCTGCTCACCCATCACCACGAGTTATCCGCTCACCTCTGTTCATCCATCACCACGAGTTATCTGCTCACCTCTGCTCACCCATCAACACGAGTTATTTGCTCACCACTGCGCACCCATCACCACGAGTTATCTGCTCACCTCTGCTCAACCATCAACACGAGTTATCTGCTCACCACTGCGCACCCATCACCACGAGTTACATATCTGCTCACCCATCACCACCCTTCCTACGAGTTATTTCACCGCATTGCTCACATGATTAGCCATGCCACCCGCAGGATGAGTAGTTTCTACGAAATATCCAGTTAGTTTAAATGAACTTGTCGATCGGTCTTTTGTCATTCCGCGGAATATCTTCAATAAAATATTGGCCGAGCATGCTTAATACTGACAGGCAGTCAAAAGAAATAGTCTCGTGAATATGGTACTACACTCCGAAAAAAAAAATGCAATTGCCTAAAATTTTATAAGTGTCACGCGTCGCAATTTAGGAACCTGTCATCTGATTACACTCGAATGCCCAAAGCCTACATTCACTTTATGTCTGACAAGCATGGTGAGATGAATAGTTTTTTTTTTTACAAATATGCTTCGTTTGTCTTGCTTTAGGCTCCAGATACTCACATTTAAAATGAATAATCTAAGATTTCGGAAGCTGCTGAGTGAATACGGACCATTTGCATCCCCTCCGACGGGTTAGAATTTGATGCATTACTCTAAATAATTTCTGGTAAACAATACTTTAGGGACGGCAGACACCATACTTTTGCTTACAAATTTATCTGATAATTAAATTAACGGGTTTCATATGAAACTTGAAATTCGATTCACATAGGTATTTTAACTAATAAATTCATTTTATATTCTGATTAAATAATTTTTTCCGGAATTAAGTTTCTCTTTCAATAAAAATAGCTTGGATGCGTTAGCAGGAACACATCAACATATTGGATTGTTTTCTCTCAAAATAATATACATATACAGGAATTAGTGACTGTTCTGGTCAGAATCTTATCAAACAATTAAAATTGTCAAATTGGAATCATGTATCAGATATGTTTCAGGTGAAGATCATCATTCATTACAAAATGATTCAGCAAGTATATCGAATCCAAGAGCGATTCTTTGCCATACGTGCGAGCATAAGCAATGTCTCCGATAACTAGATGTAGGAAGCATACCTAGATGTAGGAGGCATACCTAGATGTAGGAGGCATACCTAGATGTAGGAGGCTTACCTAGAGTAGGAGACATACCTAGATGTAGGAGGCATAGGTATAAGGCAGTCACAGGCCATAACGCTTTCACTTTCATCAGGCACATGGAAGGGACAACTGCATCCGCGGCAACAATGTTTGGCGTACATTCCAACGTGGACATCAGTAGACATTTTAAATTTTTTGTGAATGAAATACACTGTATGAGGCACTCACCTAACGTGATCCTTTTTACTGAGTTTTCTCGTGAATGAAACCAACATGAGGCTTCTTGTAAGTGAAACAAACATGAAACCAGCATGAAATTTTCCGTAGATCAAACCAAATGAGACTTCTTGTAGATAAAACCAACATGGAACTGTCATGAGATTTCTTGGTAATAAAACCAACATGAAACTAAAATGAAGTATCTTGTAGGTGAAACCAACATGAGATTTCTTATAGATGAAACCAACGTGAAACTAGCATTAGGTTTCTCGCAAAGGAAGCTAATATGAAACCAACCCGAAGTTTCTGATCAATGTAATTGACATGAAACCAACACGAAACTAACATGAAACCAACACGAAACTGACATGAAACCAACACAAAACTAACATGGGGTTCTTGTAAATGAAACCAACGGGAGGTTTCTCATGAATGAATGATATGACACATTCGTCCAACATTAGGTATTTATAGACGAAATACTTTTTCTACAGTAAATATCTATAAGAAGTCAAATAGGATTGCACGAACGATGCCTACCTGGCTGGAGTATATACATGTCATACGTACATAGCCCAAGCATATTTTTCGTAGAATTTTAGCTAAGTTAGAAACTTAATGTAAATACCTCAAATGACTGAAAATGATCATAAGTACGTATGCAAAACTAACGTCATCGTTTACCGAAATTGATCATCTTCAGTTTCTCGATTTAGTATTTCTCGATAATCCATAGGATTTGATCCACTGTAATAGTACCGTGATTCTTTTAAAATTAATGAAGGACGAGTATAGCTTGCGTGACGGTAAACAAACATTTTCAGACACATTTGGAAGAGAGAATACATGAGTTATAATTTGTAAAATCGCTCAGGGTAATAATGCAACTTCATGAGATCTTTAAGTATACCGTGATACGAACACATACTTGACAACGATCTACCTCGCACATTTTCTGACACTCATATTTCTAGATCTCCTTTAAATGTGTGTTGGTAAGAGCACTAGCAACGAACGAATCAGAGCTCAACGAATTTTGAAATCTTCACACAGTCGAGCAAACATATTTTCGTTCCGAATTTAGACCTGTCCCACACTGCACAGAGGTTTGACGCGTTTAGTGAGCCTGTTGCATAGATTTAGTACAGCGAACACGCGTCACCTCGTGCACACACACCGTTAACTTCCCTATACATGCAATACATCTGACCGCGCAAACGACTCTAGTCCTGCTGTTCTAACTTATTCTTTAAAAGTCACAGATGAGAGACACTGCTTCGATTGCAGTCAACAAACTGTGCCTTCGCATGATAAAAAATTAAAACAAATGAACGTGTAAAACTATAAGTGTACATATAAACATGTAGCACTGTACAGGAGAGCCCCGCTTGGCCACATGTGCGCAATGGAAACCCAGTGATAAAGTTGCGGTGGCGGTTTTCGGAAACCCAGTTGAGGAAAGCAATGAAGGATTATTTGTTAGCGTTGAAATCTGCATGGGGTGATGACCTCCGTGGCGACTGCGCCAAATATTCGAATGAGAGCAGCCGAGTAAATTGGTAACCGTGAATCGCTGCAGTGGTGCGTCTCATAATTGCACTACGATGGTTATTTTAAGGTAACTCATTTATGATAATGCTAAGTCACCTTTCTATCCGTACTTTTTCTATGGTATTGACTGTTTTGCAATTCCCTTACTGAACTGTCAGACCGCTTCATTGTACAAGACTAATTTGCTTTCGCATTTTTGTAGATATGATATACATATATTCTTACTAGATTGAAACGACGATTTGTATCATATTCTTTACGCAAAGATTTTTATGTTAAATAAATATCATAAAAAGTTTATAAATATTGTCTACCCAGCTTACCAATTACAACTGTTATTTGCCATCTCATCAACATTCATTGAAGTAGCATTGGCGCTAATGGTATGAACTTCAATTGCTCAAGTCATTGTCCAAGTGTTGTTTGAGCCTTCACAACCCAAGACTTTCAATTGTTTCAAGCCTTCGATTTCTAATAAATCAAATTTTTACTGTTAAACTCGTATTTGAAGCCATAATCCTCTTCGTATAACTTCAACTATTTTCGATGGAGAAGTTATCGTGTAGCGAAACCGTACGCGCGCTCCCACTCAACGTTGCGAATCCAGGTGGTGGCAGCAGCGTCTGAGTTTGCCCGGACGGCTCCTGGCGCAGTGCGGATGTACGCAGCCAAACGAGTTATAACTCAATCCGGTACGCAGTGACTCAACTTACTGTCATCGGTCTGACGCACAACCCATCGAGTTTTTTGTATGTGTACGACTCAACTGGCTGAATTTGAGAACTAACTTTCTGTATCCTGCAACGACTACACATACGTGGTCTAACAGGAGGTAACCCGTCGTAGCGGAATGTCTCGTACTAGAATGTCTACTCCGCCTCGACTCCGTTTGATCATGGAAGGTTTCATGGGCGCCCACGCTGATTTCTTCATAAGGTTAACATTAAATTAAATCAGTAGCTGTTAAATTTTTTATAGTACCTGCATTCGAAGAGAAAGAACCGAAGACGCGTTTTATAAAAGAATAAGTGGATATCAATCAAAAACGTTTCTTTACTGAAGTGCTGTTCGCACTCATAATTCCAAGCGGCTCAAACAATCTTGGTGAGGCAATTATCATCTTTTGAATAATTATAATTCAAAACTTTTAAAACTGAATCTACCGCGAAAACCCACGTTAGCGATTTCTCAACCGACTTCGATTGTTGATAAATCCATATAGCGTTTTTTGGAACGAGAGAGTAAACCTCAAGTTTCATCAATCAGTTCGCAAGAATCACACCATACGTTTTACTGTGGCAGCAACCCAAAACTGCTCAACTCAGACGGGTTATTTAATCCTGGAACTTGGGAGAGCCTCAAAGTGTTAAACTGCGGAGCACTAAATAAAATTAATTTTTGACAGAGTTAGAAAGCAACATTGTACAAAAGTCAAGCTCATGGATCTTATTCTTCTTATTGGCTTTCATGGAAAAGCCATGTAAGTTGATATAATATTCTCTTTCTAATGACCTGAGAAAATGAAATTAGTTTACGAGTTGTGTCGTTTAGATGCTTGATTCATATTAAAGTTTGTTCTGGATAAATACACAAAATTGCTAGATCATAGACAAAAGTTCTTAGGTCTCTGCTTTTAGATGAAACTGGTTAATCCACGTGTTCACCCAGCTGTTATAGAAAGTCGTTCTCTATGGAAAACGCACATAACTATGATACACAAAAAAAACACAAATTATTGATACAACCTATCTTGACGTATCTATAACAGTCAACCGTAAATCCATGTTACTGTGAAAAATTACGATGGCTCAAA
Source organism: Orchestia grillus (assembly GCA_014899125.1). Taxonomy (NCBI): domain Eukaryota; kingdom Metazoa; phylum Arthropoda; class Malacostraca; order Amphipoda; family Talitridae; genus Orchestia; species Orchestia grillus. The sequence goes on along the minus strand of VOMN01137685.1, from coordinate 17,056 downwards.
GAAGCCAGATGGCCTCATGAGCTGGCAGATAGCATGCAGGCACTTGTGAGATGAGCTCTGTGAGGGGCCTCGTCTGCGCTTGGGTTGGGTCATGTGCCGCCGAAGGTGGGAGAAAAGTCGCATTCTTAGTGCGAAGCGTTTATTCCGAAAACACACATGGACGTTCCAGCAAGATGACGACCCTAAACTAAACTACATGGAGATATTCTGGTAATTTGTCCCAATACATGGGAATAATTCGCTAATTTGTCCCAATACATGGAAATATTTCGCTAATTTGTCCCAGTACACGGATATATTCCGCTAATTTGTCCAATACATGGAAATATTCCGCTTATTTGTCTCAATACATGGAGATTTTCCGCTAATTTGTCTCAATACATGGAGATTTTCCGCTAATTTGTCCCAATACATGGAGATATTCCGCTAATCAGCAGTTTTGGTCTTGCTGTGTTTTTGCACTTGTCGGCAAACAATCGTTTTCATCAAAAGACATTTTGGAAACATTCTATAACCCTAGCTGAGAAAGTAAGGAGGAATTTTGTGTACATGCGTTCAGTTGCCTTCAATTTGTATTTGATTTTCTAGTGACTTCAGAAGTCGAAACCGTTTCTATCAGTTTCCAGCAAATGGTGGAGAGAAAAATTGTCTACGCTCTTCGAGCACACTAGACAGTTCAAGGAAGGACAGTTATGTGGTAAGATATCGCAAGCCCATGAAGAAAGTCCCTCCCTGCGAAATAGAGAATTTTATGTCCGCCACTCTTCCTAGTTGTTCTTTCTAATGACCGCGCATTGTAAGTAAAGCTTCCTGCCTTGCTTCTCAATATGTCTGGCTCTTCTGTGTGAGCCTATAATTTGGCGGTTCTAAAAAACATAAATTTTATTAATTGGAGATATTTCAGGGTCATTCTCCTTATTTCGTTTTAGGATCATTTCATTGGCACCAACTAGATGTCACCATTTTTTTACCCTATTTTCCAATAAGTGATAAAGGACTTGTTTTCAAGTACACGTTCATTTTAAAGCGTGCCACAACCATTTTGAGCGGAGACTGGTGTATTTGCTATTAAAGTCCTCTATCAGCTGTCCAAAATAGCTTTTAAATTACGTTCTGGAGATAAAAGTGTCATAAGCATAAGATTTAAGTTCTCATTACTTGAAAAAAATGGAGCTATTTAACAGGAACGATGATCAGCTTCATCACTCAACAGAGAATAGCCACTTATCAAGTCACCTATTTAGATCTTTTCGAACTTGGGTTTTTCTCTCAATCATTCTTTTTACACAACTCTGTGCCCCAAATAAAAATTCCTCTTCTCCTCACCGATCGCCCTAGAAGCTTGCTAGCTTATTTAGGCCCGCCAGGAGTGTCTTTGCGGAGGCTGGTTCGTTGTCTGTCATTTCTTATTACATTTTAGTTTTGTATCAGATGTAAATTACTTGTCGTACATATATTTTTCAAATGTTCAATATGTATCCAACTTGTGGTGCACACTTCCAGGCTCACGATCTGGCCTACATGGAAGGCGTAGCCTGATATTTCCGACTCCTGCTCAGTGCTGCAGCTCCTCTTGTGATCCCATTGACATCTGCTCATCTACATACGTTGAGTACTTGGCTTACACGTGGTCTTTTATGTTCTAATTAGACGTGCACAAGAATCAAGCATGAAATCATTTTTTTGTCTGGCAAAAACTTTGCATCTCGACTGCATTTCATGCGTTTCAAAAATTTAGCTATCTCGATATGAATCATAGGACCGTGCGATTGGACGTTACTTAAGTAATATTATTACGTCTATGTAGGGCTGACTGACACACCTTAAATGTTGTAATCTTAGGCAGTTTTCTTTTTCTTAAATATAATAGAGAAACTTCCCGTCGATTTATATTATTGAGCACTTAAAAGCAGTAAGGCACTGAAAAGACTCACCTTTTTCGAGTAACTTATTAAAAAGATCGAATGAGCAATTCATCTATTATATTCTCGGAATCTGACATCATGAGATTTGAATATCACGTTTAATTTAGGGTTCCCCTCCAGATGCCTTGCCTTACAATGACCGTTCGTGCCTCCTTGCTAAATAACAAACATAAAATACATAACCCTACCGGTTTTTTTAATAACACATTGATTAACGGACAAAACATCAATCTACATTGACATCAACATTTATCACATCACCATCACGACACCCCACTCTGTGGTACATGTCGCCAAAATAGGATGTGCGTCTTATTGCTTAATGTTCACTTCTTTCTAGTGTCAATTTCAGGTGCTTAATGTTCTCTAGTGTAATTTAAATACAGACGTAAAAAAATCAGCCTCTTCTTTTCTTCTTTTCATTCCGTTCTCTTTGGAGGCTCCGTCGTGCAGTGGTTCATGGTGAAGTGGTGACGCGCTCATACTCAAATCAGCAGACTCAGGTTCGACTCCAGGCTGTACATGTGGATTTTTATTAAATTAGGAAGTGCTTTCCTTGGAAAGGAAATTAAAATTTTACATTTCTCACATAATTTGTGCGTTAGTAATTATGAGACATTCAAATTACATATGTATCGTGTGTATGTGAATTAAGCTCCCTGAACATAAAATTAGTGACATGCTATTGGTATAGTGTATGACTTCCGAGAGCACGAATAATGGCGGCAATTGTTGGCAGTATTGAGTCTTCACGTGTTTGTATATACAACGGGTCGATTTCAAACCAGTCTTGCTTCAACTGATCTCGTAGTGCGGCCACACTACGTGGACGCTCTACTCGACGCCCAACTTGTTGCTATAGGTGGTCTCACAAATTTCATATTGGGTTCATATCTGGGGATTTAGCTGGCTAATCTAAATGTTTGATATATCCTGAATGACTGTCTTGCCAAATAATGGCAGTTGTAGACTGATGTACATGGTAGTTTCCATCCTGAAAGATCGGCAATCCTACATTCCTTTCTTCATTTAAATATTGTGCAAAAGGCAAAACTTGGCTACCTATCAGCCTAATGTAGCCATGCTGGTTCAGTTTGGTGGATACCTCAACAAAAAGACCCATTTATGTGTAATTGAAACAGCCCAAGAACATGACAGACCCTTCTCTATCTCGTATCGCTCCTTACACACAGACTTTATTGATGATTTCATGAGGTATTTGATGAACGCGTCGGAAGGCATCATTACACTAGATCTCATCGGCCGTTTACGAGCCACTCTGCTCCACGTATCTATTGCATGAAGTTCCCTAAAAAGAGCTCGTTCAGAATTCGTTCAACAATTCAAGAGACTCTGCAACGGTCTCTATCGATTAGAATTTTCTTGCGACCACAATTTTGTCTTGAATTGCCCTATGTGCCGGATTGTTCTCATTGTTGGTAGACTCAAATAACGGTGCGCCATGAAACACCAGCAAATTCCGTAACTGCCTTCACTTGGTGTTCTTTAGCCAGACCAAATGCTTTCGTTCCATCTTTGTGGAGCAATAAGGAAACAAGTCTATACCTTGCCTGCTCTGAATGAAGACTGATGAATGTTTAGTACTAGTGTATAACCTAAATTTAATTCACAGCTTTGGAATCGGATTGATGAACGTAATAAATAATTGGACCTTGAAAAATAATAGGTAACTTATTTTTTGTCTTATGAGCCTACGTTGAAATAAATAATGTTTCTTTCTTTTTATCTTTCTATTTCTCTCATTTTCTTTTTTCTTTCATTTATCACTTCAAATTATTTTTGAACGACATAAAGCATTCCGATAGAATACGTACTCTTAACATGAACACAGGTGCTGAAAAAATGTAATTATATAGAAATGGTCATGTTTAGAGGGCATACAGGAAATAAAAAATAACGTCAGTGTCTAAGATTAAGAATACTTAAAGGCTAAAATTACATTTTTGAAAATTGATGTTATTGTGTGGCTTCCAAATTAAATTAGTTATCTTGAAACGTACCCTTTAAATGATAGCAAATTATTGTACTAAGTATTTTGCAGTGTAAAAGAGTTGTTTAATTGCTCGTGCGAATAAGTGGTCAAAGACGATTCATTCAGCATCATTCTCTATAGAGGGAGAAATCGAATCTATCTTCTCGCTGCTACTATGTCATCTACACTCTGCCAGGTTGAATGGCACGTGACAAAGCTACAATACGAGCCCTCAGTCACACCCACATGCCGTAGTATCGTACAGCGCGTACTCACGATAGCTAGTTTCGTAGTACGGAAACCGTACGAGACTTAGGCTGTGACAGCTTAGCACCTCCCCGACCCCCACTGACACAGCGGCTGAATGGACGGGAAGCGGCATGCAGTGGTTTTTTGACCGCAAATACGGAAATAGGAAAAAACACGATAGTGCATGCTTCTTTGCCCAGCTCATTTTTAGAGCTGGAATTATAGAATGTGCTTGTAATTAGAGTTTTTACAGTTTTAAAATAAGCTTGATTCAAGTCGAGGCTGTCATAGTTTTCCTACGGCTCACTGACGATTGTGTTCGGAGTCGAGTGCGGTTGGTCATTGTAGCGGCCACGCAGGAAGTGGTCAGGCCGCGCCGCGCTGCGTTTGTCCATAGGAAAGATCTTAGGACCAATGGGCTCTTCGAAGCTCAGCCTAATTGCTTGTTGGAATTCTCGTTGAGGGGGCTCCTAATTGTAAGTCTTAATGAGTTTGTGAGGTTATCTCATTAGTATTTAATGACTATTTGCAATTAGCACGAAAAATCACGACGCTTGATTTCCAATGATATGTACAGAAGTTCAACGCTTTCAGTCGCAATTGTTTGTCGTAGATGTTTGAAGTAAAGTTCAGTACCTCATGAAAGCGGGCCTGGATAGTCTAGTGGTATACATGCTCGACTGTAGAGCGAAAGGTCGCGAGTTCGAGTTCGCCTGGCGGGAGGTTTTCCACTGCGCCCAAGTTCCAAACGAATTCCGGCTCATGCAGGGATGAAGTCTGCCGCAGACCATCCTGTCCACAGGAGGATGTAGTCATCTGTTCTTCTTGATAATAAGAATGATAACAATGATAACTTCATTTGAAAAAACACATGACTAAATGTACAAAGAAGAGAAACTAAATCCATAGACATTGTAGACAATATAGCGAGAGTGTACTGGATTAACAATACAAGAATTAGACTGGGTATGGGTACAAAAATGATATCAAGGTACTAGGCTGCCTTAGATAATGTTTTTTTTTCCCAAATATACCACCTCGTTCGCGAGTAAAATTCTTTTCCATCTCAGTAGTAGGGAGGAACGTCGGTATGTCAGTTTCTCATTGCTTCTAGAAGAGCGTTATTTATAATCTTACTTCTAGTTCCCTCCTAGAGGCAGTACGCACATTTTCTTGACAGTACTTTAATGTTACAGAAACCAGGGCTACTGGCCCAATGGCCTTCATAGCTACGCGAAAGGGGACTTTACCTCTCAAATTGAGAAAGTGCTACCGTGTCTCTATGCAAATTTTAACGCGTTGGCCATTTACTTGGGAATATTAATAATATAATGAATTATGTTTCAAATGGAAGTGCCGTAGAATTCTTCTAGTTTGTAATTGATTTTTCCTCTTTGAAAATGACTATTTTAGTAACTTGCTCAGTTATTTTTTATTCCGTTTAACTCACTAAATCATGTTTGAATTAAACGGTATAAGTCGTCGATATCGCTTGTTTTTTTTGCCGGGAGATAAAATTTCACAGCTGAACCTGAGGATGCTTTTGAAACCCATCAAATCCACGCCATAACACTGAGAGACGCCACATTCATTTTATCACCTAACTTAGCGTATCCAAGATAAGTAAGTGATCTCTCACAGCTAGTCTTGCGGTTAGAGTGAAGATACTTTCATTGCTGATTTATCTTGAACCTCCAGCTTCAACGAATGCAGACAGTTTTCAAAACAATTCCAAGCCAACTTAATTTAGTATTTCCTTGTTAATTTAGTGCTTCAGAATTTTAATAGCTAACATTATTTTTTTTTTCACTGAAAACAAACTAACAGCAGCTTTGATTGGTTTAGATTGTGCGTTATTGAAAAAAATAAGATGCAAATGAAAAAATGTACGTATAACTTACCACTGGTTGATTTGGGAACCGTGTGTACTCGTCCAGCCTTAAGCACAGGGCTTAATATGAGAACTTCCGTTACGTTATATGTATTATTTTTTGCACACCATACTTGCTGAGCGATTATCTTACAAAAGCACTGTTGCTTTGGGCAAAGGTGCTTGATATCTGCACACCGAGCGAGACAGAGATAGAAAGCTTAAGTACATCGTAGAAAAATATTCAAAAACTTATAAAACCAAATGAAAAACATAAGAAAAAATCGATGTGCTATACAAGAAAACTATGTGCTATACATGTTGCCTTTATCACATGAGCGTGATAATGGCAACATGAAATTGAACGTGGGAACATCAGCGTGTAAAATTCTGTGTGCCCAGAGTAGAAGGCAGTACGAGTAGTGGCTGATGCACGAGCGTTTGAATAAAAACTGCCATTTACGATTGGTGACCCGAATTATGAAATATATGGACCTTAGATAACAACATTTTTTTTGTCACTGATTGGCATGGAAACAGATATTTAATAAGAATGTTTACATTTTATCATATATGGAGCAAGGTTTTAGTTACCTATTAAATCGAGATACAACTCGCTCCCCTGTCCCCTCGACCAGCTCTGATCAGAACAGTCAAGTGTTTACCAGTCATGTTGGCTCATGTCTTTTTATTACAGTCGAAAGTTATGGATCGGGATATTTAGTACTTGTATGAATAGACGATTGTCTTACTTGAATTGGCGTTTGCAGAGTGATTTAAACTTTAAAATTAAAATTATAATTCTTAAAATTCCGTATACGGCAACGCTTTTACCCGTCGTTCTTTTCAAATTTCAACCTCCAATGTGCAAAAATTAGTTATATTTGTGAATGAATAATAACAAGCCTTTGTGAGGTGAAACGTAGCAGAATCGTGTTAGATCTTTTCTTGTACGAGATTTTGTGGGAATGCTTCGCGACATCAGCGGTGGTTACCGGGCCATAAGAGCGTTCCTCAAAACGAAAAGAAATTTGAATTCACAGAAGTCAATTTAAAACATCAATTAACAAGGTGGTTCAATGCATCTGAAATATTTTATTAGATATCGACATTTTGAAAATGAAAGCTTTTCAACTCTGCTGAGAGGAAAATAGAGTTGAAATAGAGGTGTGTTATTTAATTTTTCACGCAGATGTGAACTCATCACTAAAGAAATTTCATTAGCAAACTATTCATGAGGAGAATGCCGACTGAGTGTTCTTCAGAGGAACAACCTCATAAACAGGATATCGCTTCCAAGTCTCATGCGTCAGATGATGGCAAATGAATTCATGTGAAAATTTGTATCTGCATTCTTAAACTTCGTGAAATTCCCTTAAAATTGTATATAGGGTGGCTCACAAAATTAATGGAAAGTAAAGAGTAATAACTCGATAATAAATCAATGTCCACAAGTGAAAGAAAAACCACGTGAAAGGATATGTTGTTCATTTTCATTAGGGTGTCAAGTGTTCAAATGATAAGATAACCTCCCTGCTGCTGAATACATAGGTTAAATCTGGCTTAGAAACTTAAGATTACCGTCAAAAGATCCGCTTGGTCAATGAAAGTTAAGGTATTAGACAATTTGCTCAAGTGAATTTACGGTATGATGTTGTATTTGGAGACCTTCTGCTTGACATATCCTCTGAAAAAAATACTGGAAGAGAGAAGAAGGGGCAGGAGATTTGGCTGACCGTAGAAATTCAGATGGATGCAATGTTTTGTACGGAAATTCAAATATGTGTAATTGTATGTCCTCACTCAGTGCACAGGGGATAAGAAAATACCTGAATTTTTTTGCGCGAGCCACTGGACGAGGCCTCCACACCGTGGCTGAACGATCCAATTTTTACAAATCCAGGATTCAGTGCGAAACTAAACCATAGTCTCACCTCATGGCGGTACGTAATTGAGTCCGAAGGTAAACCTTCGTGGCGGAGCATGAGTAATCTTAATTATGAATTTATTTCGGGGAAATCTAATTCGAATAAAACAGTATAACACTGAGGCAGCTAAAAATGTACTCTTCTTTCATAAAATTGTACATTGCTCGTCATCAGTACATGGTAAATCAACAAAAGAAGGGAATCAGGTTCATGTGTTGAAACGCAAACCAAGGAAACGGAAATGTAGGACACCCCCTGAAATATTGGTGCTGTAACCAAAACACTGCATTTACTTTAAAATATTCAATTTCACAGAAGACTCTTTGGAAATAAGAAATGGATTGAGTTCATGAATTAAAATCCTCTCGGCTAACTTTAAATCCATAGCATCGCTTTAGTACACAATTTTTTAACTATTTTCTTGTACTGGATGGTCGTATTGCAGTGCGTGATGCCAAGTCGTACTGTGTGGCGGGTTGTCATTGGCCTACCAGTAGAGGTAGAGATTCTCTTATGCTCTGTAATGCATGTATGGAGATAAAAATTTATCCCTACACAATACGTCGCCTTACCCGGGCTACAACTACACGAATATACGACATTGCTTTGCATTCATGTTACCATTTTATGTTTTACATTTATGTGAACTGGATTAGTATTTCAATATAAGTGCCTGATTCCATATGTTTGACAGATTTCCCATGTACTGATGATGGGCAAAGCTATGCTCAAAATTTTGAAAGTACAATTTCATCAGAGATGACTATATTTTTGTCTGCCTTGATGTTGAACTTTTTAATCTTAAACTTAATTATGTTAGAGGACTATACACGGGCCAGACAACCAATTGGAAGTATGGAGAACCACACCTAAGAAGAAAGTATCTTGAAGAATACCGTATCTGTTGATTTTAGTCTTAGTGAAGGTAAATGCAGAACACTGAACGAGAAATTCAGCACAAGCTAAAACATAAATTCACATTTTGTAATATACAAGGTATTTTGAATGTGTCACAGCTTGGAGTAAAAAATTACAATACTTTCATGCTATGAAAATGCAGAATCACGTCCACCAAAATCTAAGCATACTTTTCACACGTCGTACGTAGGTAGCTAATTAACTGCTATTCAATTATTTCCTATGAGAAACCTAAAAAACAGAATTATTCAAGAATGCTGAGAAAATTCAGCAATCTTTACGAAGCCAGATGTTAATATTGCACAACAACTAGCATATTTGCAACGTTGTCACACGAAGTTCGAATTCGTACCTCAAAGAAATAAAAGCAATGTGCAAAAAACTGCAAAAAAAAGCCCTTTTAAATTACAATTATTCATCAAAAGAATAGTTCAAGGAAGTGCTGAAATATTTTTTACTGGTAATTCGCTCACGGGTTAAAGAAGAGGCATGAACTTAACTCTGAAGGTGAGTGAGGAGTTGGCCAGCACTTGGAGACTTAACAACTCCGCCATGAAAAGCGTCGGGCTCCCGCTTGCGCTCAGTTCGTCCGCTGATCGGTGAAACTAGGCACTTAATCCTCAAATTATTCACACGCCCGTGGAATAGCATCTGGGGAAGCTGGACGAGCTAAGTTTGTTTGGTTAAAGAATTCACATCTATACATCGCAATAACGTGCCCTAAAAATTGCCTTTTTTACACAACAGGCCTGTGTTTGTATGTGTGAAAAACGAACTAGCTCAGCATACTTAGAATCATGATTTGAGTGTCATTGGAATAGCACTCATCGTGAACTCAACGAAAATTTAGGGCCAACAAGTCACTTGTGAAGTCTAAAGCAAACACCTAACAATATAAATAGTTGGACGATTGTCAAAAAAAATTTGATCGTTCATTTACAATAGGGCACATGGTCATAGCGTCGTCAATCATGATCGGTACAGATGAGTGGTTCCATAAACATGATTTGAGAAGAAACCCATCAGCTGCTTCAACAATTTACACTCCACCATCTTTTTCCATCCGAAACTTGAAATTAAAACTTTTACATATTCACTTCACTGTTTTTGGAGTTTATGTAGACATCTCTAAATCGGTTTTCTAGTTAAAATATAACTTCTGTGGAAAAAATTATTTTTTCCGCTACAAATCAAGCGAACTGAGCGACTGTTCCTTCACAACGATGCAGAAAAATCGAAAGATGGAATGTTAACCTTAATGACAGAGGGCTAGCTCATTCATTAAACGGAAGTTAGCGTTTGAAAAAATTAAACGGAAATCAGGCTTTTGAAGTTCTAATCCGCTATTTAAGTTCTTGAGTATAACTCGAAGTTTTTGCTTCTGTTTTAAACAGATTTCCTTAATTAACCAAACATGTAGATTTCATTATTTTAATGTTCTGTGAATATAAATTACAAGACGAAATGTTGTCAAGGTAAGAACAATCTTCATCACTCATAGATTAACCACTAGAAGCTGCAAACGGAAACTAAACTTTACTTTTTCGTTAATGCAAGGTCACTATCAATGTGCGTTTAAATAATTTTGATTACTAAACTTATCATTTCAGAGGAAACTTTTTTGATAGAATTTATTTATGTTTGTAGCTTGTTCGTTAATTAATAAGTCATAGGAAACGCTACATTTTGTCTGTAGGAATAAATTTGGCCTCGTTTTTGAAATGTATAGATTCAATTAGTCTTGGGCAGTGGTCACTTATTGGTGAATATTAGTCAACGTCTAGTGAAATTGAACCTTTGATGTCCAAAATTTAAAACTATATGAAAAGGATAACGTAGCGAAACGACCTTAGTTTTTGTCATTCAAATGTGGTAAGTGTAGCATTTTCGCACCAATTTATGCTAGTACTTTATTCTGCACTCTATGATGGTGATATTAAATTAATCGACTTTACTTAACATTATAGGAATTGAATCCCACAAAACAATATCATACTAGTGAAACGTACGCAATTATATTCTCAAAAATTTCACAAATTTTTCATCATCATCGTCTGAAAGTCTCATCGTCACATTTCAAAGTTTTATATTTTTTGCTAGTTTCAACATCGTGAAGTCACGCTGCATATCGTTTTAACGCAACAAGTTGCTCTAGTTCAGATGCTTACTAAATACGTGATATAGGAAATTTCCTCATGATACTTCAAAGCCGATACATGATTGGAAAATCACTGGTAATTTATAAAGCAGCGTATCATTCAGACGGAAGTAGCCTTTCAGTGTTGTGAACAATCATCTTCTTAACGATTGCAGGCCGGTAGTGCAGTTGAATAGAGCGCTAAACCTAGAGCGTTCCATGCCACTTTGAGGTTATTACAAGCAAGCAATTGAGCTCACGTACTAAGATGGAATATTTTTTCCTAATTTTAACTATATATGTATGTCCTACGTTCGTATGTATGAAAATAGTATTCCATGCTTTTGTTCAAAATAAAACTACTATCGGTATTAAATAGTCGAATTACTGGATGGTTTCATCAAAGAAGAGTTCTAAGTCGCGTCCATAAATTAGGAGAAAGCAAACAATCTCGTTCCAATAGTGCCTAGTTCCTGTAAGGGGGTCACTACAACCTCACAGTAATCGTAATTAGCAAACCAAAAGCAGTCTGACGGCCTCAACCTATTTAACCTCAGCTCCACGTTTCAGTCTCATTCCAGCGCTGACAGGCCCCTGAATGTCCAGATTCTTCATACTTACGTGCGATGTGCGTCAGACAGTTTTTTCGGTGTCTATTGTTTCCTTCCGGCGTTCTATTTACCTGCGGGGCCTAAATCATTCCTTGACAGTTGGTGGTTCAAGACCCTCTCCCTCTCTTTGCCTGCATATGTACCCCCAAACCCCCATGAACCAAACCCCCCAAAACACGCGACGCCAGACTCCAAGAAAGAAGCCATGCGTCATAGTGCTGTGGCTGACAGCGAACTGGGCTGAAATATCTGATCGTTTTCTGTACAGTCAGAGAAAAATAAACTTGCCGAATCTTTTTAAAATCATTGGGTCCAGTCACTAATTGTGTTTTCTACAACTCAAATTACATATCTCTAATTCAAAAGCTGATTGGAAAACCAACTTGTTTGGAGTAACCTGATTATGGTGAACCAAGTAAGACAAAAAATCCCAGAACAGTTTGCCACATCAAAGTCGTGTCTTCTCGTCACTACAGAAGACCAAACTTACACGTCAGATGAGTCCTGTTACAGAAGTCTCAACATTTTCCATGGATGATTTTGTACTATTGTACTGGGTGATATTGCAGATTCACTGAAGATATCCCAAGCCTCAATACGTTCTCTACCGTTGGCAATCTTGTGTAGGTGAAGCCCGTACTGGACGTGCTCCACTGGACGTGCTCCACTGGACGTGCTCCACTGGACGTGCTCCACTGGACGTGCTCCACTGGACGTGCTCCACTGGGGACAGGAGGAGCTCTTGACCCCGCGTTCTCTGTGGTCAGTGCGGGCCCGTCAATGGAGGAAGCAGAGGAAGAATAAAACTCCTATTTTAGTGGATTTGTCTTCTACCCAAGAATATAATAGATACAATTGTACTCTATTGTGTTCCTGCTTCCTGCACGTCATAGTAGAGCACAACTTGAGGTCACGACGTGACCTTCTTGACGTCACCGATGCATTATTAATAAATTATTATTTTCACATTGTTTTGAGTCATTTGGGAGTGTTTTCCCTGTGATTCTAAAGTAAATGTTTATCATCTTATCTTACAAGCATATATTGCTTCAATTTAGGTAACAAATGATGATTTTGTACGTCGAATATAAGTATTATTTTTTCATGATTCAATTTCAATGATCCTTCATTTCAGACACTCTTTATTTACCATAAAATTCGACAACGAAAATTTTCATATTCGAGTATTAAATCAACTAACTGAAGATAGTTTGCAAAGTTTAAACGGAAAACTTTTGCTTTGAGTAAGATCATGGTAGGGGGTATTTTGTTGTCAAAATTAGATATTTTGAAGACAATACTCGTATAGGATAAAGACTAATTATCCCTATTAGAGAACTTTTATAAAATTGCAATGATTTAAAAAGTACAGTTCGTCTTTTACAAGTATGATACCTTGGAAATTTCCAGACAACCTAATATTTTGTTCCCAAACAAGGTCGCTGTAATATTTTGTTCCCAGCTTCCCTGGGCACTGTAAGTCCAAGCTGGCTACGGAGTGCCATCTGGTACCTCTCACGCCTCCCATATTCTCGTAAATGTCTGGAACAAAGAACAAAATTTCGTTGAACAGCGCACTTCAAGGCTGTCAGGGACAGCTTTACAAGTTATTTTGAATTGCCCTAAGGCTTTTCGTCATGCTCTATAACGCGGGGCTTAGGCATGGTCTATGACGAGAATATGGCCTTTTTGGTGTGGTCGTACGCCGCCAACGGCCGAGCGTGGCTGCGGCCGCCAGCCCTGGCTTGCTCTCCGATTGAGGGCAAAGGCTAACTTTCGGGTAGCCAAATTTCGTGAATTCAATTGCTGATTGTGGAACACGGTAGTTTAGGTCACAGTTAGATGACCAGTTATACAAGCCACAAGTTCACGTCCTCAAAGTTGGTTTAGGCCAGAGCTCAATTGTCTAAAATTGTTCAGGTTGAAATTGAAATATAAGCCTCTGTTTCAATAACGTTGATGGAGCTGGTAACTAATTTCTGGTAACATTTTTTGGACAAACTACTGAATGGAAGAACTCTCACTCCTGGTATCATTTCTGGGCCGTTTCACTGCGAATGAGCAATTTACGTTATTAATTACTTTAAGGCATTGGTCCACGCATATCATCTAAACATCTGAAGAAGATTAACATTAACAGTTCCTTGTGCACAGATCATACAAGATAGATTGACTTTTATCTCATCACCGAATGATCCTGGAATTTAGATACGTAAAATCGATAACAATTTCATTGCAAGATGGTACGAGCTGACCACAGGAGTTTAAAAAATATAGGTGAAAAATCGAATTCTTGTAATTAAGAGTTAAAACAAAATCAATCATCTTGGTCTCAACAAAACAGCACGTAATGGAAATTGAAAGAAATGTCACATACACCTCTCGGCTGCTCTGAGGAACCCAAGGAGAGGTTCGTAGCAGACCGCGATCCAAATGAAGTGTAGGGAAAAGTGTGAGATTCCTTTGAGCAGCGTCGGGAGCTGTTAAAACTTCACAACTGAGGGGGAATGTAGAAGTGCAAGTCATTGTCGAAGCACTGTCATTACCACTCTTCTAAACATGACGAAATCTCCACGTAGCAACATAAATATATCCTGCAAGAGCCATGATTTAACTCTTTTGAGGAAAGGTTGTAATTCTACATTTGAAATCCAGAGATGTTCTGTGCAATTACACAAAGCAATTTCATAGATGAAAATTTTCAAACCGGAGCTTGATATTTGGTACTTGGTGAACAAAAAAGCGATGAAAATCACTCACTGAGTATATCCCCCGCAGCTGTACAAAAAGAGCCACTCCGTCAACCACCTCTTGCCAAAATGTGAGTGCGCAGGTAATAAATTTGATTAGATGCGCAGGGTACCGGTAACAAGGGAAACAATTCTCTGGTTATTTCTACTCCCGTTCTGGGATTGAGTTGTGTGACTGCGACTGTACGCGCCAAGCTCAGAATAGCGCTGTGCCTCATTCAGGGGCAATAAAATCTTCATAAAGCATCAAATAAGCGATGGTTCCGTGAAATCCATCATGTATGCTGCAGCCGCAAGCCTATCAAAATTGCGGCTTTCAGCGATGATGCTTGCGGTGAGTCTGAAGCAAGCACCGCTGCCTGGCCTTCAAGTGTGAATAGTTCGTGCGAGAGTTTCAAGTGAGCTAAAAAAATTTATTACTGGCATAAGAGGATTAAAGAATTAAAAACTGAGAATTCTTACTTAAAATCCAAGAATGTACTGCTAAAATTCATCGGAGAGTACACTAAAAACCCGAAATATCGCAGTTAAGCATCGAACATCAGTTTTTGCATCGCCAGTTTGAGAAATTTGCTTCAGCTAACTCATATACAAGTGAAAATGCGCACCTCCACTGAAAATACCCAAAGCAATCTCAGTATACTGAATTCCTTTTCAGATCTAACCCCATCTGTGTAAGGCTGCTTGCTCCTAGTGACGAAAAGATATCAATTTGCAAGGAAGTTCTATCGCATCAAATTAAATAACTATAAATTTCTCTTAGAGGCATAGCCGATCGTCTGCAATTATTAGAGCCCTGAAATTTCAGTTAGCACTTCAGCCTACGAATGACTGCATTATTTTTAACAAGGCAGCATAAGTAATCAAAGGAAAGAGTTTTTAGAAATGTTCTTAGATATCCAGTAGCTACACGTGCATGAATTCTCGGACCGATTCACGCTCGCACTAATAACTCTTTCTCTGCAGCCTATAATCCCTATTATTTGTATATCTTGGTGAGACAATTGCCACTACCTTTTCTGAAATTATTTCTTATGAAACGTGAAGCTACAGCGCTCGAACACCGCATTTTCGGAGGAAGTCAAGTGCAGAGGCCGCATTATCAAAACTAGTTACGAGGTCGCAGCGGTCAGCTGGTTGGGTAACTGTCCAGCTAAGTGGACCTAGCTGCGATGTGTGCTATTATCAAACAAGTTGCGCTAGAGATTTCACGTAAGTTTTCACGTAACTTTACAACACCTCAGAGCTCACGTAAGTGGAGTTACGTTGAGCGTAAGTTCATATACACCCGAGCTGTTCGCCGAGATTCACGTGATAGCTACGCTTTCTACAAAACCTTGTGTTGAAGATGCAAGATAATTATGAAGTGTTAATTGCGATTGATAAAATTTATTCCCTATTTTGATTTATGTTATTTTCATGAGAACTTCATAACTTACAAATTTTTCGTGACAGGAAAAAACGGTATTTGATTAGCGTATTAAAATAAAAATTTCTTACGCACCGCATAAAATTTATTGTTCATGTCATAAATTGATGGGTATTCTTGTCCTAATTCTGTAGAGACAATCAAGTGGCATGATTAATAAGTAAGAGTTGCCGGGGAATCTAGTTTTAAATAAACGATGAGCTTCGTTTCTCTGATCCGTCGTCTGAAAATAATTAAAGCCATAATTTCGTCCTCGTAAAAATGGTCGCCGTCGCTTCGCCTCCATTACCACGTGACTAGCATCTGCAATGTTTATAAATCCCGGCCCTCTGATTGGCGCTTGGCTAAGGTGCTTCGATAATACCGTTTTGCATAAGTTCTCGCTAAAATGCCTTTGATAATACCAAAGTTACGTTTAGCGTACGCTGAAAGTAAGTTTTTCACATAAGTCCGAGAACTAAGAAGTTTTGATTATGCGGCCCCTATTAATGAAATACGAGGGGATTCAAAAAGTTCGTGGAAAAGGTACATTACTAAAAATTATATGGAAATTTTTGTATGTCAATGCACCAGAACATTCTTGTACCGACGTGTTATAACGTGCTCCCACATGAACTTTTAAATTAATGTTGCAAAACGGCGCTGAAATTTGCAAGGTGGCAACCGTTTAAGCAACAATTTAATTTAATAACAATTTAAACAATTTAATTTTTCTGTTCCTTTGCATCATCAAAATGCAAAGGATATATTTTCACTGACAGTTAAAAATAGTAAATCTTTTGTCTCTTAGATACTCAATTGAGAATAATTATTAGAAATTGGTATGAACAGTCGTGAAATTCCCAATTTTTTCTAGAAATCATGTATACGGGGTGACGCAAAAAAAGGAAACCCATTTTTAAATTAGTGTATTTTACAAACTATTAATGCTAGGCCTTTTTTTGGAAGACTGTGTGATACGTTGACAATTTGAGCATACGTATTTATTTTAAATTTCATGAGGATACCTTAAAAATTGTGAATTTAAATTCACAACTTTTAAGGTATCCTCATGAAATTTAAAATAAATACGAAAAATTAAAATAAATGAATAAGAGAAAAAAATGCTTGCGCAAAACTTGATATTTTTGAAAAATTTCCAAGTAATACTTAGATTTTAGATAAAATGTTGGTATTCATGATACAAATCCTAGATAAATGTTGGCTTAGGGTCAACTCACACGGACGGCAGCAGAGCGACAGCGAG
>VOMN01137678.1:0-47513 GCA_014899125.1 Orchestia grillus | reverse complement strand
TTAAATGATGTAACACTTGTGGTAATAAATTGTTTCAATAAATTGTTTCAATTGTTTCAATCTCAATTTTGGCCGAATACTTCTGTCCCACCCACTTTTTGCTTGGTTGATTTTCGGGTTGTCAAGCATTATTTTTCTGTTCTTGTTAAAAATTTTGTTAAATATATGTTGTCTGAACTTATTGCACTTTTTATCCCGAACCAGGATTCGAAATTTACAAAATAAATAAAAATAAAGTTGAGTAAATATTGACTACGTCCAGGTACTGCAAGCGTCGCGGTGCTGTTTAGCTTGACTTTTCATCAGGAAGCTTAATTGCCAAGCTAATTTTTGTCAAATTCGAAATCTTAAACCTAGAGTTCGAACTTATATAAAAACTTAACTTTGAAGTGAGAATGAAGTTTCTAGTTCGTAAAAAATCCTTCCTGAAATTAGTACAAGGCAAAGCAAAATTGTGAGTCAACGTACACATCTTTTTCAAGTCTTTTCTTTTCGTGCAGCGTCTTCGATTTATAAATTTTTATTTCCCTTGGCTAAGTTATAGGCATCGAAGGTAAATATCTTCGAGATCATCACTGATCACTGCCTCTCTGATGGAATATTCCCGGCAGATGTGCTGTCTGTACAACTGCCCAATGGAGGAGGCAGGGCGCCGGCGCGCCACGTTCAGGGTGCTGACGCCACCTCGGGAGCTGAGCGAGGGAGCTTGTCGGAGCTGCGACGGCTGCTTCTTCAATTCAGGCACGAGTCAATTCTCAGAAGGAATGTGCTGGCTAAATAAAAGATGTAGGAAAAGAGGGTTACCTCAGTTTAATCGCTCAGTAAGTGTTACTTAAATTGCAAGTAATTTGATTTTCGATATTTATATCGAGCGATATTTACGTATTCATTTGTAACTCTTGTTACAACTGGTAGCCATACTGCATGACGATTAAATTGTGGGAATTGATTTAGTTGAAGGCCGTATCCCTCGAGAGACGATGACTTGCTAGAAATTAGTTCAGGGGCGAGGGATTTAGATGACAACGCTGTGTGGATCAAAATCTTCTTCAGTTTGAAAACAAAAACTATGCAGCAAAAAATACATCGATATTGATTTTTATAAACATCAAAAACAAAGTGCTTAATACCTTTTCAATTGTTAATATTCAATCATAGAGTGGTCATACTGTCTATATTATTTCTTAATTTTTTTTTGTTCACACTAAATTCAAATCTTTCATTTTACTGACTTGAAACAGCAGTTAATTTTCTGGATTCGATATGCAAGCTATGACTTTGAAATTTACATTCTGTATTACATTTTGTCACCATTTGTTTACTTGTTCACGAGCTATAACCTAAATTTCTCACTTCTTTGTGTTTAAATAAGATGTAAAAAGAACTAATGTAATGCTAGAACTCTGCATTCGTGGTCGTGTTTGAACAAATTTTAAATAAGTTAACAAATTTTGGAAGAGCTGTAGTCATAAAAATTTAATTTTCAACTGGGGTTTCGCCTGTCACGTAGATTTAAAAAATAAATCAACGAAGTCTATTCAAATTTTTTTTATTCAATTTAGACTTCTTAAGCTCCCTAGATGATTTAAGGATAAATTTCCTGAATTTTTTAATGAAGGTATATCAGTAATGACTTTTTTTAATTTCCTTTTTAAAACCTCTCTTTATCTGCTATCAACTATTCACACCCACTTCTGACACAAAATATAACAAATTTCCCCATTTAATTGGTAAAAAGCATATTAAACATCATTGCTAAAATTCCTTTGCGACCGAGGAGACCTCCTGTCAACAGCGTCGCTCGCCCCGACCCAGAACTCAGGCCTGCGCACAACGTACCAAGAAATTCAGAAGAACAAACACATCTCACTCGTGCTAAAGCATCAGCTGGAAAATTGGCTGGACGCACAATGTACCAATTTAGGAGCTATTCGAGATAAGAGCTAGGGCCACCACATGAATAACTTGAAAGCGATACAAACATATGAATGATGACGGGAGAACTATTCCGCATTTTGGTGTATTCCATTTCCAAGAGGAAAAACTTTTGGAATTGAGCCACGAAATGTCCACAATGCTAAATACCAAGCGTTGGGGAAGAAAATCGTAGGAAATGGCATATTTTTATTGTAGTGTGTTGTATTCCTAGGAGGAAGAAAAAAGGCCTAAATATAATTGTTATTTTTGCGTCACTTGCTTTACGAACGGGTATAAAATAAAACCCGAAATGCAAGTATAATTGGAAAAGACATATATTATGTAAAGCCAGTGCTTGGATCACTGCATAAATGTTTCCAAATTCCGGGCTAAAAATATGAAAGACATTACATAATGAGTTTAAGGAGATCAATGATATATTAATGAAGCCAAGCAGTTTATTGGAATGAATTTCGTCTTTTCAGTCGCTCCAGACCAACTGATGAGCTGTGCATAAAAGCTCACTTCGCGATGCCGAGTTCGAGAAGCGAAGAGTGCACCGACCTTCGATGAGGTGTCGTTCAATTGAAGTGAACTGTTCGGCCAAAAATACTTATGGACTGACAATTAATGAAAGCGATCAGGGGAAATGATGAGCTTGAACAATGATTCACATTTTTGAGATATATTTCATGAGTTTTATTTAGAACAACGTCGAAACGATGTCCTAAGACCATAGAACGGAACGAACGCAGTACCTCTTAGGGGCATGGGGTACACGAATCACTTTAATCCCACTCTTAGTCGCTCGCTGGAAGATGGAGCTTTCGTGTATTGTTGTAGTCAGAGCGTTGGTGAGCTTGAAAAATCTTCGGAGCAATTCTCTCGAGGTATTGATTGCAACCGCTAGGAAATGGACGGCTTAGAAAGCACTTCTCTCTCGGAGCGTGCACCTCACAAGTGGCGACAGGGGGGGCGAGGTGTTCAGGTGAGAGGAAGAAATGGTTGAAATTTGAATGAAGACTTCGACTACTTTAATGCGTCGTTTGCAGTACTCATCGTAAACTACTGCAGTGATTGAATGAAGATAAATTAATGTCTTGGCAAACTGCACTAAAGGTTCAAATTTTGGGTCATAAAATTTCAGTCATAGAGGTCTCATATTACTGAGATAGCAAATTTTCATAGCACTATTGTTGTTATTATCTTTCTGAAAAATGGTGGTCAATGAAGGTAACATTTTTCCATTCGGTTACCCGTAAAAACCCTTAAACATACAACTACACGATTTCTAATTCTGGCTGACTGCTCTCATCTTATTGGCGAGACAATATACCCAGATTGTGCTCCCGTATCTCTCTGATTCGTACCCATTACTCTGGATCTGTGTGCGTAAAAGATGCTGAATCCGAAGAGGCTTATTCCAGTTGCATGAGCCGAAACTAGGTGCTGAGCAGGTAGACACGACTCGGAAAGTTTACTCGTAAAATAAAATGTTCGAGGAAAACTGGGGCGTCTCCATGGCTTTCAGCACTTCAGTTTGTCAAAGAATCTTTTGCCATTGGCTGCTGGGCAAAATAAAAGGTAAAGCTTCAACTGTAAAGACGTTCAATGTCCCTTTCGCTTGTAAAGCCCGAATACCAGACTTCAAAGAAAGCGAAAAACAGCTAAAAAGACACGTACATAGCTTGTAAGGAAGTTGTTCAACGTAAATAAAAAAATTCTTCAAAGTTTTACACCCATAATTGAAAGATATACATATTCTACGAAATGCAACACGCTTTATAAAAAGAATAGAATTGGACATGATTCCGAGAAAAGGCTTTCTCTAGCGAGTACTCGCCGGGCGCCTTGGAGCATTGAATATTCTGTTGATATTTTGGCCGGCGTAGGCACAGCAAAGCAGCTACAATGTATGACATTTATTGCTCTCTTTCTTGATTGACGGTCGAAAACTTTTAGAGAAATGCCGATCGGCTGCGTCCACTGTGTGGCAGAGGCCTAATCCTCCATCCATGTGGGATGATTGTTGGATGCACGTACGTGGAGTACTGCACATCGGTATGTTTTGATGTTTTGCACGAATAAAAATCAGTCAATGTTTGAAAAGATGTATTGATATTACAGCAACATTAAAATATGTAATGAGATAGCCTATCGTCCTTTCACTATTATTTGTTTCCAATGTTTTGATGTGGATTTTATTGTTATTTAAGCCCTGAATATTTAGCGTTCCAGTATCAATGATGCTTATAATTATAAATTTATTGTAGCAGTTACTTTTATAGATGATATTGATGCACCACTACGTTCATACAAACGATAAAGTGACGCATTTTTTGCAAATGTTTCAGTCAGACTCGTCCATTAGCCCTGTTGACAGCATTCTAAATATCTAAAAAACATATTCCGCCCACCAAATCGTCATGCAAACTTTAATATCCAGCTTAGGAAAATCACGCTGACGTTGAACTATTTTCAAATTTGGTTACAGGTTCCATTTCAGCTTTGCAATCATAACGTGTCAACTCGGGTTCTGCATCGAGCGGATTGTTTCACACTCTTTTTTTTTTTGTTTCCAGAGAGTACGCTTGGTGACAAAGAATGAGATGAATTTAGAAATTTTAGATGAACTCTATGTTTCTAGAATAGACGCACAAAATTTGAGCATAAAATCTAGACGGCAAAGTATGAACCTATCAAAATGTAACGAACTCAGCGACAAATTTTGTGTATTTGGCTAGCGTCGAGCGTCCTACAAACGCCATCATGTACGTCTGCAAGTCTCGCCTACCCATCTCGGAAATGCTCCATTGAAAATCGGTGCAGTATATTTCGCAGAGTTCACTGGAGAGCAGGCAGTGGCAGCGCAGTGGCGCGGTCGTCCTGGCCGCTTTAGAACATTACTACTGAGATCTCCAAGCATCTACGAGCCAATTTCCCGCCTCTAGAGATAATCTACACAAAACTGCCGAGCACGCCAGGAAACTACCTTCGCAGTGAGGTACTCCCTAAAGCCTACCTTGTACTGCGCTAATTTTTAATAGAGTTAGCTCTCGATAAATTGATGATGACATTAAATGTGATGTGAAGGGAATGAGCAATTTTTACTTGGGAAATAATAATAAAACCTTACAGTTTGTGCTGTAAGCATTGCTTACAACTGGAATATAGAACTTTTTAGACTATTCAACTCAATTGAAATGCAATGGACAATCAATTTCAGGGCTTCATTTCAGTCAACTCAAGATATTTTCTACTGAAATGTGGAACATTCAAAAGATATCAAAATTTTCAATGCTGATTGTTTTTTATTAAACACTCAACCTAGCGCCGGTTCCAAGACAGTCTATTATGTGCAGGCTAATTTACAGTGGGAGTAATCACGATAGGAGTTATGCATAAGCGTTGCATTGCTGCAAAGAACGAGTAAGCTACTACCGAATCTATACACAGCCTGCAACAAAAAGACTGAGATCTTTACTAGAATGGGCACGCTGATTTATGTACGTTGAGGAAACAATCATCCTGGAATGAGAAGAAAAAACAGTTCCTTCAAGAATGAAGGCAACAATTTTTACGAGAGAAGGCTGCAATTCTTTCAAGAGAGTCGACTACGATCTTCTCCACCGTAATAGCGAGCACCATTCTCTAAGAGCGGAAGCAATAACCCTTGTAGAACTGAGGCAATAATTGTAGAAGAACGGAAACAACAATGCTCTAAGAAAGGAAGCTCAAGAAAATATATTCATCCATCAAGGCTCTGTAGAATGGATTGCTATGGGCTTCGAATTATTTCCCAGACTTCTATGACTCTGAAGCAATGCTGGCCATTTCTGCCCCTTTTTATTTATCCTTATTGTCAAAGAAAATGATCGCTGTTCAATGTGTTTATCATATGGTCTCCGGTTTGTATTTAGCGTGTTTCATCCAATGGACCAGGAAATGGCGTAAGAAGAGGCCCACGGGGACAGTGACCCAGCAAGAAAATGAACTCAAACGTACATACAGTATGTTTTGGTGAATTTGCGATTTATTCGCTTATCGTAACCCAGATACATAAATCTGCCATGAATTTATTGTGATACCCTTGTCTGAGTCATGGGACAGTGTGGGAGATGAGTATGACAAGTGGCATGCATTTTAGTTAGCAGTTCCTTTCAATATTCGTGCGTGTAATCTACATACATATATATGTACGTATCGTACCTTGCATAAACCTAC
Source organism: Orchestia grillus (assembly GCA_014899125.1). Classification (NCBI taxonomy): domain Eukaryota; kingdom Metazoa; phylum Arthropoda; class Malacostraca; order Amphipoda; family Talitridae; genus Orchestia; species Orchestia grillus. The sequence goes on along the minus strand of VOMN01137678.1, from coordinate 41,372 downwards.
GATATTTTGGCCGAAAGTTTAACTCTGACAGTGTAACTACTACAGATGGACTGAAAAGCCATGAAAATATTAAAAATGCCCATGAAAATCTTACCGCCTTTGTACAACAATACGACGCCTTTGAGTGTTACACGTACATGTACGTTACTTTGTACGTTAAAATTTTTGTTCCAAATCTGACTTGGGTATCATAATCTATTGGAACATTTCTGTGTATAGATGGAGTTCTGTTGAAATTGGACCCATCAAATTTAATTGTAAAATATCTTAATGCTTATTGCATTTACGATTGAAAATCGGTAAGAAATCGTCTAAACTTAATTTTCCCTCATCAAAATTAATGCATGATGAATTTACAAAACACATTACACAAGTTTTTAAAAACAAGTTCATATCAGAGTCGACCAAAATAAAAATTTTAATTTTTAGAAGAGCAAATATTGCGGAGCTCTAGATTTAGATTCTTTTTCAGGCAACTCTTTCAAATTTGCAACGAAAGCTGTCAAAACGATACATTTATGTGGAGTTGAGATGCAAAGCTACGGCTTATCAAAATCTGACGAGGGCTCGCTTCGTCACAAGTCATTACTGAGGCTCATCGCAGTCGAACACCGCGAGTGTTTTCACGCCTGACGCATCGCAACATCGTCATTTATCGTTTAAACTTTGAATCATTAACTGCGTATCCTAGAACTTTGAATTTCTGGCACCAATTCCGTGTATCCACCAATTGAGAAGGCGCGTGCCTCACTTGTGACGTTACAGTCGACTCACAAAATTGTAGTTTCAGTTTGTTAATGTGCGTATGACGGATTTTTAGGAAGTGAATAAAAAGTTTCTTTAACACAGGCCTAAATTTACAGTGCAGGTAAACTCTTAGCTCATGTAATTGACGTAATACTCACTAAGGTGAGGTAATACGAGATAAATTGTGCATGAATCAAGGTCAGTGCAAAATAAAGGTCATGTTTAACAGCTTTCTCCTACCCGGTCATCCTCGGTCGTTAGAGCTCTCGAAGTTAGCGATGAAATTAAGATTCTGCTACCTAATGAAAGTATTCGTAACAACTGAATGTGCATTGTGACCAAGTTGTAGTTATTTCAATGTGTTTAGCATTAACTCTTGGCATTCGAATTAATTAATTAGAAAAAAAGTATTTCTTCATATATGGTCTTGCTTCCATTTGTCCCAATATTACTTCTCTAATGCTATAAATACCATTTTGTGCTGAACTTCAACGGGGTAAAAATTGAAAAAATCCTGATGAACTCAACGAAATCATGACTGCGAGGGGACTGCCGTGCAAAAGTAACCAGAGGATAAAATGGGCAATCGCGAAAAGACAAAAGTACACAAATTTTACGGCTTCATTTGCGTAACTGATTGAGCCGCTCTGCGTAGCTCATCCTCATCAGAAAGTTCACTCGGAAAAATGTCATGCCGATGACCTCCACTCTCCTGCGAAGCGAAGAGAAACGGGCAGGGAATCAGAGATGATTTTGCAGCAGTTCCAGAAGGCATACGCTGTACTGCAGGGTTCGAAAAAAGAAACCTGGCTTTAAGGATACTCTGGGCTGAGTTAGTTATATGTGCCTTAAATCAAACTCAGTAATTTGTTGATTTTTTGTTCCTTTTTCTAATCATCCTCAATGTTGACATCTTGTATACTTTTGATTACGTTTAGCTGCTTCCTCCGTTTCTGGTTTTGAATTTTGGCTACACTGGAACATTTAAAATATTTTCACTCAACTTTTTACAGAAATGTTGAGCTTTCTACATATTTCGAGCTTTCAATCATGGTGTTTAAACAAAGTTACAACAACAAATCCAGACACTTAAAGGAACTTCCATGCTTAATATTTTCTTAATCTCTGCTCTTCCACGTACTAGGTGAAAAATTATGGCCGCACAACTTTTTACTTGAGACAGTTTTACCTGTATAAATATCCCACCGTAAGTTTGCTTTATCGACGATCCAGTCGACCAGATGATTCATAATAGAGCTACATGAACGAACGCCATCGATCCCGCTCTGAAAGGTAATGATTATCATCAATATGCAATAAAGAAACAAAGGTGCAGCTTTGCACAACCTCGGGATAAGAAGCGTGTTCTGTGACATGGCGAAAATGATGCACTTTTGGAAGCCACTGGACATACTCACAACCCTCCTTACGATCTTTTTCCTTCGCACTGGACAACGGACATGAAAAGCAATATTTATTTGTGCAATGATGCTTTATGTCATGTATTTATTCCTTTAATTTGGGAACTATTGAATCGCCGGGCAATAGATAAATTGTAGTGACAGCACGGCTGTGTTCGAGCCATAGATCACAGGAGCTTCATTTGGCTAGAACACAAGAGCCGTTTAGACGCTTTGGAGCTTAGAGTAATGCTTTCCGTGTGCGTGGAAGGTGATGTAAAATGACCTTATGCATGAAATTGAAGCTTTGAGACCGATGCCGGAAAGTACCTTGTACTTGAACAAACTTTTTTATACCCGATTACATTTTGAAAAGTTACGGATACCTAATACAGTGGTAGACTGTCGATATTAGCACAAGGAAAAGTCGTATCTTCGTTAAGTTTTTATAAAAGGTAAAAAAAGAATCTACTCGTTCATAGTGACTTTTACATGCGTTTTCTTAAACTTTTTGCGTTTAGTTTCCTAATTCACTATCATTTTTCCCTACCATAAAGTTACGAGCGTTAAAAACCATACTTGGGTCAAAAAAATTACAGACTAAAACAAGAGTTACTTGTAATGCGAAGACCCGGCTCAATAATGATAAAACAATGTACTAATTCTACAGTCCTCCTATGACAATACCACGTTTGTCAACAATGCTGAATGATTCAAAATATTTTTAACTAATCACGATCAAGCACAACGAACGCACCCTCCGGCGGTTTTGAATATGTCTTCGCCTACCTGTGTAACTTTTTCTCCGTATGAGCACAGATAAAATAATCAGGTATTCGAAGACGATGCCTACGTTTGGACGACCAGAATTGTGCATAATTATAGATGCTTTGAGTAACATTGAGCCGCAGCTTCTGATCCCACATTGAAGGAGCAGTGTTCTTCATCAAGCCTGTGAGGTACATTTCAGACATGCAACCAACTGTTCAGTGTAGATATTTGAGCGTTCACACATGTGATGGCGATGCACAAAAGCTCCACTTCGAGCCATTTGGCAAATGTTTATTGGCTTAACGCAACAATTGCACGCTCGCTTGCGTGGTGCTAATAAAATTGTGTACGTATTTTTATTCTTACCTGATGTTTGATCGACAAAAACATGTTACCAGCTCATTAATACGGTCCAGTTTTATCTAGGGGCACGTGGTCGTTGCGTTGGAAACGATAGCTCATTTCCGCATACTCCACATTTCATTGTCTCCGTGAACTGGAAATCCACTTGTAGAGTACTGGCTCAGCGTTGCTAGCGCGACCGGGTGATGGCAGGCCACCTGTCGACAGGTGAATGTTCTCCAGTCAGTTACCATCTCAGAGCGAGCCCACGCGCATTGCCCTCACTGGCAGAATTCAAATAAAACAAGCTAAAAGTGTTCAAGTTATCCCAAGAGTGAAGCTCAGTCATAGTGAACCTACTGCACACTCTGCAAGTTGTCCAGGGATAAAATAAAGTTCTGTGGAGCCAATATACGGCTTCTTGAGAACTTAGGTCACAGTTGATCACATTTTTTCCCATTCACTTTTCTGAATGATCTATAGAAATTCACCGTTAAATTCAACCGGCAGGAAGTCATACTGTATCAATTACACTTACAACGTTAAAATTGCTGCATTATTTCAACACTTAGTCAGAGGGTAGCGGAGAAAAATTTACACTGCTCTGTTAAGAAGTTGTGATCTTCATTCCTAGTCCATTTGTTAAATTGCTTCACGCAACCTGCGAAAATAAAATAAAATGCAGATTGAAGTCCTTTGTGTAAAGCCGAAAACCATTTGATATCGCTGAATTTCTAAAAGAAACACGGTGCCTGGCGGTGATTTCAACGTGATTTGTGATGAAATCACAAGTACTTGCAAATGCATCATGCATTTGTTATCGTAATGGCGGCTAGCATTTCTAAATCGTTTAGTCTAGGAATCCTTTGGATTTACACCTTCATATTGCCATTCCCAATCAGTAGCAGGGGAGCTGCGCGCCGCGTTGCTGCAGAGCAACATTGGCGCATTGTTCATGAGATCGAAATGCTAATCCAAGAGAGCGTCCCACGCATGGCACGTAAAACTCTGTCTCTAACCGGACTGATTCCATGGCAACACAACGCGACATCGATTTGAGCTGGACTTTCTGACACTGATTTGCTAACATTTGCTGCCTCGAACTGAACTCGTGCCCCTGTTCATTGTCATGTGCAATCGTGCTCATTGCTGCGCAATTGCTTGCATTTGTCCCGTTTCATTCATTTGTAATCATCACAATTCTAATAATCACGAGGCACTTCCTTGTAATATGTTCCTTCGTGCCAATATTTCTGTTGATCTCTAACCATCATCTAACTTGTCATCCTGTTGCATGTTCCAGTGTTTGTGCTGTAATTATCATCTGGATCAAGTCGAGCCATAATCATCCAAATATATTATCATATGAATTCGTGGTTGTGTATGTATGTATACCTAATTATTCATTATTAATGGTAAAACTGTTGTGTTTTTGTGAGTTCTTAATTCACCACAACGTTTCAATAATAAAAGTAACCATTATTTCTGTGATCTATGTAGTAATCAAAAATATGCCCGGGCTCATATAACTACTCAAGAGTTTACTAGTTTATTTCCACAGTTTCGAAAGTAACTACAGCTTCATAATTTAATTAAGCTTAAGCAATGTAGTAAACGTTGATTCCGAAACACAGGCGGGGGTTTTGAAGGGGTGTGGAGCGCCTAAGGTTTGATTAATTAACCAAACAAAAACTCAAGCATTGACTTTTACACCTGATTGTCCTTGAGCCTACGCCACTTAATACATGCAAAGGAACTATTCCCATGTTAACTAAGTTCCTGACGGACAAATGAAGAATAAAAAAAAATTCTCGCACAAGTTAACAATTAATTTTAAGATAACAGTTAATAGTACAGAGTTAGTACTCATGAGAATTATTTCAGGCAGACGCTATCGTTATTTAGCCCACTAGTTTAATGTCATGTGATTTATACACTTTATAGTTTCCAATCATACTCATTGTATTACTCAACATAGGCTAGTAGATTATTTCAAAATTTAAGTAAAACTTTTGAAAATGAGTGTTTTCAGGAAAGCTTTCTTCCTGAGCTGCTGCGCGGGCTTGTTCGTCAGCGTCGTGCTTCTTCCCGAAGGTAAATTTCTCGAGACTTTGTTGCCGTGAGTGAGAAGACTGACATCAATTTCATATACTCAATGTTCAAAGGTATTGCTAATGTGGGGGCGTTCTTCAGAATGTATGCGCATATAATTCTATGGCAAGATGGATAACCATTGTGAAGCATATTGCAGAGTAGTCTTCATTATGCAGCACGGCTTCACTGAAAATTAGTTTGAGAAAATTCTCTACTTTTCAGGCGTGCTCGACACAGTGTGCAGTCAAACCTTCAGCATGTGCATCCACCCTAAAATTCGACTTCCTAGCCCGCTGAGCGAAAACTCGAGTGGGTACGGAAAGCAAAGTCAAGCATCGAATGCCTTGAAGAAGACTTACGTAGCCGGGAATTCGGTAACGATACCTCCGGGATTATTGCATCCAGCCATCAGAGGTTCAGGATGTTCAGCGAATGTTTTATCTGCAAAGCCACCTGCACCTCCACTCTCAGGCGACCGCCTGGTCACAGAACTGACGGGTCTTATTAAATGCTTAACTCAACTTCCGCTCGGCTCCGTTTACGACATGTTGTCGCAGACTTTAAATTCTACCACTGAAGATCTCAGACCAATGCTGCGTGAGCTTCAGGTAAGCAGCTGCATAAAATTTGTCGATTTTTACGCTTTTCCCCAATGTCTCCCCAATGTTCTGCGATTGATGCCCATGCTTTATTGAGCGATAATTAATAATCGGTGTCTCGCTGGTATATGCTGATGATGTAATATACTGAATTCCTACGTTATGCGTCTGGCATTTAAAAATTTTGTTCGTGGTAAGTCATAGCATTGGATCTGCATTCGAGAATAAACAAACAATCCATACAAAAAACACTTTTTTCATTGACATGAAGGGAATTAGTAACTAATGTATACAATGTAAATGTTCATAGTTCACTGTGGATTTACCGACCGAATATGAAATTGATAATCAACCACCTGGCTCTGAAACAAAATATGTACAAATATGTGCAATATACATTTCGTAATGAGACCAGGCAGAAGTACGAACACAATAGAAGCTCACCTGCATGACCACCTACCTATTTTAATTCCGTAGAAGTCAGCGTTATTAACACTGAACCAGCTGGGACTTGTTACCTCCGTAACTGTATGACCACATTACTATTTTGCAAATATAATGCTTTCAGAAACAATGTCATTGGATTATAAGCTTATCGACCGTAAATTCGCGAATTAGTTAACTGCAATTTTCGCGTAGAATCCTTGCTCATATGCTAATTGAGAGCCGAGGATACGGAAGTTGCGTTGATCTATTTGTAATAAAATAGTCCAAAACTATTTTTTCGTGAATATTTGAAGAAGCTACTTGTTATTCTCAACACAAGTGTGCTGGAACTACGCTTTGTGAAGTCGTAACTAAACACAGATGTAGGCTGGGTCCTTCATAAAAAATGGCCTCTACAGTCAGAACAGTCATCATTCGGCAGGATGATCATGCATTCGTAACAGTAAAATTTTACGAACAACCTTTCCCTCTATTACAATCAACCGGGTATGGTAAAAACATTGATTATGATATATAGGTACAAATCATAATTAAAAATAAGCATGTAATATTTTTTCGATTGGGCACAAATTTATGTAGCACAACTTGCGCGGTGTTTCTTTTTTTAATTGATCTGCCTGATCTTCATGATTCCCTTGCTTCCACGTTGAAAAATTGTACTCGTTGACTAACTCTTGATGCTTTCGTACATACACGGGCGACACTTGCTTCATTTTTATGCATCGCTAACATAGCCCTATTTTGCCAGTCAGGTGTTCTTCATCAGTGCATGGACAGATTTCATTAACATTCTAAGCGCTTTCCTTATTTTGAAAAACTCAATCACGGTCGTTTTTGAAGGTATTCCGGTCACAATTCGCTTGTCGTTCATGCATTGACGACCGGCCTCCTCCGGTCACGGACCTGGGCATCCACGCTAGGCTCCGCCACAACGTCACCTGGCAAAGAGTCCAAATGCCCATCGTCACATTCGCCCCCCAAGGAAGGCTAGGCAACCTCATGAGCGAGTATGCGTCGCTCTTTGCTCTCAAAGAAATTTACGGAGCTTCTGCGGTGCTCATTGGACACCACTCAACGACATTGCGAGCAGCGTTCAACGGCATCACAATCCCGGCGGCGAAAAAAGGTGCCTGAAATAATAGCTTAATTTGTGAATGTGTTAATTTAAAATTGCCCTAAATTCATACCCTGTAGCTGTCTGAAATTTGTAGCCAACGGCAAAAAAAATGAATGAGTAAGGCTTTGTTTCTTGAGAAATTGTGATTGATGTATTTTTTGAGTATTCTATCACGCTTCTGCATGCAAATCAAATTTGTTATAATGTCAGTAATAGTATGCTTCAATTGCCAAATATTAGTAGCTATCCATGTTCCTACCTAACCAAAGTTTCTACAGTATACTCGCATTAGCGGTGTTCCAAATTAAATGAGTGTAAGTATTCAAGCACCACAACACTCACCTTCTCTAGCACTTATGTACATACTTGCAAATACAGAATTTTTTAACAAATAACAAAATAGTAATAAATTAACATCAGTCCTTTGTGGTTTTAAGAATCTAGAGTTTTTTACAAGGAGTCTTTTATGGGTTACTTGATATCGTGCAAAAATTATTTCTCTAGTCATTAACTGTGAGGAGACCTAGAATGTAAAGAATGTCCCGGATGGATTCTTAAGTTCTGCTATTCCATCAAAGCCTCGTCTCGGCCTAATCTATTCTTGGGAATTAATTTCATGAACTTTTGCTGGCCTTGTGTAGATGAAGTAGCTCACATGTTTAGATTCTGGCGTAAGATAATGAGAAATCCACAACACCTGATTGCAAAATCAGAAAATTTTATGTTTCTACAGGGACATTTCAATCATCCTCTAGTAAAAATTAAGATTGTTCTTTGACGATGAACATGCTTAATAAATGGACTAATTGGAACTCAAATTATTATTCATACATTTTGCTGCTTCATCTCATATCCCCTCTAATCTGCAATTTGTTTTCGTTGGAAACTGATTGATTATAAATACATTAAGTGATTTATTAGCACCAGTTTCACTTATTGAAGAAGTTAACAAGTACAATGAACAAGTTAATTAACAAGAGAGAAGTGGACACCAAGACCATCAACAAGAAGGCAGTAAACACTAAGACTACAAACAAGAAGGCAGTAAACACTAAGACTACAAACAAGAAGGCAGTAAAGACTAAGACCACAAACAAGAAGGCAGTAAACACCAAGACCACGAACAAGAAGGCAGTAAACACTAAAACTAAAACAAGATGACAGTAAATACTAAGACTAAAAACAAGTAGACGTCAGTCCAAAAATGTCACGTGTCCCACAGTAATCCAGCTCGCAGCCTCCCGCCACCGCTGGACGCACATCAGCCCGCACTCTGTCAGCGGGACGACCAGCTACGCCGCCATGCAGCTCGCCGCCGGGGGCCTTCTGGGTCCTCGGCTCTTCCAAGGGGGCGGTGAGTTCAACTGCTCTATGATGGCCAAATCCTTAATGTTTTACTGCGATGGGCGGTTTGAAAATGTATCTTTCTTACCATTTTATATCTGTGCGGGGAAATCTAGAACTGTAGAAATAACTGCTGTATTTCTGTAGAAATTTTTCTCTCCCCTCTACGGAGGTGCAGTGGGAATAAACAATAATGGTGGTCACAGAACCCATAGGGTATTAACACTGGCTGTTCTTTGACTTGTCATGCTCGCTCATTTCACGTCCACTCGGGTGCCCATGCGTGATTGTCTCTGACGCAGGATCTGGGTAGAAGCCTTAACATTTGACTCTTGGTTCGTTCATCTTGTCTTAGTTTTTGCTGTGTTATTGATGAATTTGGTGTGTCTATTCTGTCTTCATAATAAATACCCAGCTTATTTCAGGGAATGAAGATTCATGCATTTTTCAAAAGAAACGTGCGTGATGTTTTGCTGGGAAAACTGCAAGGAATGCTGTGTCACTTTCGTGCAATGCAGATTTACGTTGAAAAATTAGTGTTTTTTAAGATCTTTGAAATCATTCTTACATTACATATAACTTGAGAGTGGTTAATGTATATGTTCTGCATACAGGGTATCCATCGGAACTGCAGCTGTTTGCGGCCTACAGAGCACAGCTACGACAAGAGTTTTCGTGCAAGTCAAAGATTGAGAACAGGGTGAGTTATGTTCACTATGTGCGGTTCTGAGCTCATACATGAACTAATAGTCAAGAAACTGTAATGAACCGATATCCGTTCACTATTTTTTATTTTAAAAATTCGCTTGGAAATCTTTCGATTGCTCTACTTTTGATTACTTTGATGCGAAACTTTCCTGTAAAATTGAGACTCAGCAGTAAACAAGTTTCAAGGGAAAAATTATGGGGCCCTTCAAAAATATGACTTTCAATTAAAGAAGCGGAACAAAATACGTTGAATCATAGAAAACTTTTTAATCAATTCATCGCGCTTAGCGCAAGTCATCAAGAACGCACGTCTATGTATTTCTTAAACAAATGTTCATGAGAGCCAGAAGTAAAGCTCTGGCCGTACGTGACGGTATAAATGACTTAAACAAAGATCAATGATGCAGTTCTTCACTCAAAGTCTCGAGCTGATGTATGTGAATCTCAATGAAATAACTTCAGTTGACTCCGACAAAGAAAATATTTTGAATCGTTCTCAGCTCTAATTTAAAACATTCATAATCATAATTATAAGTGAATAGCGCTCGTACAGTCGATTTCAAACATATCTTTTGTTATAAATTTCTCCATGCCGCATACGTGTACTGTCTCTCAACGCAGTAATAATACAACTGGTGCTTTTTCGCAAGAACAGAAGGATTCAGGGACTACTCCTGCATATTGCATTTTTTTTGCCCGGCTTCCGAGAGCAGCGCTTCGGATACAATGTTATCAAATATATATAGAGTCCCTCACAAAATTCTTCATAAATACAATACGCCGTGTGGTATCACGGCACATGTGAGCAAAATATAGGAAAACTTCATGGTGAAACCGCCGACATGTCTTCTAGCTCTGCGATCCCTAAACATAATTCAAGCTGAGTCGGTCAAACTGCAAGCCATGCATTTGAGGTACCTCACTATTTGTAAGGCCCAACGTTTCTAAAAAACAACGTAAGCTCACAAACTTACTTCATCTATAGCCGCTTGCATTAACTATTAAGCTTAACATTGTGTTAGCCAGAACTATGTACAAGTAAATCAAAACCTTTTGTCATACGAGATATTTTCAATTCTGTAAAACTTATACACAGTAGTACCTGAAGTTCGTGAAGGCACTTTCTAGGCCTCAACACACACGAACCTTTGCACGAGCTTTGTGGAGAACGACCTAACCTATTTCAAGCGTAATTTGTTGTTAAACCGAGCAGAGAACCATCAGCAAGCGAAAAGCTTGCATCGATTTGGTAAACATTGTCGCTTACTGCGTTTCTCCTTTCACATATTCACTGTAGTACTGTCTATTTTAGTTTTAGGCACCTGCAGAGCATGGTATTTAACATAGCCATGATCAAACAAATTCTTACGATGCATTAAGATGACTCTTGTATACATTGACGGCGCTAAAGCTTCTTTTATCGTTAGCCCAAGCGAAGTTTCTCGACATTTAGCAGTTTTCAGGAACCGTAAAAATTCCCCAACTCTTTCTTGCCTCGAGTATGAGTTTTTCACGCGTTTCTGCGGTGCTCCCGCACAACATAGGAAGTTTTCCGCAGGCTTGTAAGATAATATTCGCCTCCGCACCCTCAGCCTGCAGGCGTAGGGCCTACGTCGCCTAAGGGGGGACCAGAAAAATACGAACGTCAAGCTCCTCTTCTGCCGGCGTGATTAAATGAACCTCTCTTTTCATGGTACATTTTTTTTATCTCATATTAAGAAAGACCCCCGAGTATAAATTTATGCGTTCAAATTTTTAATTAGGGACAATCAAGACAACATATATTGCAGCGCAAGCTTTCGGTAAAATTTGCTCTAACCGTTTTCAGGGGACACAACACATGCTGCTGGGTTGTATCTAGAATACGCATGATTGATTATTTTAGACTTCAAAATTATAAAGACAAGCGTTCGTGAGGAGCGTCCAATGATCAAAGAAAGAAATTATTGCGAAATTTATCATAAATTTATTTGGTTATACAGGAAGGCCCAAAAGTAAGGTACCCTCACTGATGTCGGTAGCACGGATACGTTAACAAATCTATAGATCACAATTTCATGAAAAGGTACCTAACTTTTGGTCCAATAAAAAATGTTTGTTTATTCATTTTTTACAGGTGTGGTCTCACGTTCAGACCATAGAAGAAAAACACTTTATTTGAAGAATAAGTACAGTAAGTTCCGATATTTTTGTTACCTACTTGACTAATTTTTGACTAATTTTACAGGAAGAACAATAAATTAATTAAGATGTTCGTGTAAACATCAATAGCTTAGTGAGGTCATCAATGGTTTGACGAGTTCATCAACTGTTTGAAGAAGGCATCAATACTTTAACAAGGAAGTCAATAGTAAAAAACAACTGGATAGAGATACCAACAATGAAACTGGGACATCATTAGCTTGAAAGAGGCATCAACAATGTCAAGTAAACACGTACTTCATCGCAATAATTAGATTAATACCATCAGACAATAATCAGAACCATCAGAATAGGCAGGAAAATTTTACATTTCAGTGCTTATAAAATATACATAAAACATTTGTAATATTTTCAAACATCCATAAAATATTTGGAACATGTGTAACATCCATAAAATATTTATAATATTTTAAAGATCCATGACTTTTAAACACTTACATTTATAGCATTTAAGACATCCATCAAACATTTGTTACATCCATAAAACATTTGTAACATCCATTTAACATCCATACTTCAAAGTAATCTTTAGATAGTACCATCAGACAATTAACATTTAAATGTCTTTTTGTGTCACAACCCTGAAAAATAACCGTGTGCTTTGGTCATTCTTCCCGACTCGAATTGATTAGAATTTTTTTCATTTTCAAAAAGAGTTTTTGCCAAGTGCGTCGTGTCGAGCTCTTTGTCAGAGCTGCAACGGAAAAAGGAAAATCTAATTCGAACGACTCAAAACACAAAATAATTTTATCCCGACTCTTCTCACTTTCCCAGACGAGGAAAAAGCTTTCCTCCATCTCTGGCGGGCACAAATCATCCACACGCGCCGCGCTCGTCGGCGTTCACGTCAGGCTGGGAGACTACACCAGCTACTTGACGCGTGTTAGTTTGGCTCGGTGCAGGGGTGGCCCTCCATATGTGCACGTCGTGCTCGTACTGCGCACCAATTGGTTTCCGTCCAAATTTTTACCTCCAGGTGTTCGCAATCTTAAATCTTGGCTCAAAAGTGGATTTTTTGAATACCTAGAGCTAGAAATTATGGATGCAAATCAAGTTGTGCGTTGAAAAAGTGCGATAAATACGGCACATATCGATGACTACCTGTAGTAACTACTTGGCTAATACTTCTATTGGAAACCTGAGTTGCTTTTCTGTTGTCTTCAAGTAATTTGATTGAAGCGTTAAAAATATTAGTCGCTTAGTGTTCCATCGTCCATGCATGTTACAATCATGAACTATAATATAAATCAATGAAACCCCATGTGAACAACATATTTGAACGTTATTTGAACATGTTTTTTTCAACACCCACATTTCAATGCAAACTCTATAAAAGTTGGTTCTGTATTCCATTGAATTTCAGAAGTACAACGTGAAGAATCTGTCGTATGATAAGTACCTTGGAAGAGCCGTAGAATATTTTACACGCATCTTCGGGAGCGTGATGTTCATTGCTACTTCAGACGACATTCCCGCTACGAAAAAACTTTTACGAAAAATTGGAGTGAACAATTCTTTAATCACATCAGGTAAGATAAATCTCCGTTACTGACAGATTCACTTGAAGTCTCTTAGAAGACTAAAAAATTCGCTTCTTGTGTTTACACTCGCGTTTGAAAGTAAGGAAGGGTTTTGTATGTTTTACTGTCGTAATAAAACTCTCAAAACTTGCACGCACTGTCAACAGAGTAGTTGAGCAAGCGTGTGGTATGCTGAGAGTGACACAACTTGTAGACCTACAGGAGTCCAAAACTTCTTGAACGCATGAAGGCTTCATCTTGAATACATTTGCTAAAAATTTGTTCTTAAAATCAGAAGTGATAAGAATGCAAAAATGAGTTAAATGTATAAAAATGTTAATGCACCTTATAAATGTGTTTGATATATGTCACGAAGAATTGTACTTTACACCCTCGAGAAATTAACAGCTGTACCACGGTAGGAGATGACTTGACGAACTAATTCCTTCTCGCAAAATTTAATTCTTTCCGAAGTTGAGCTGGCCTTTCTTCCGAAGTTGAGTGCAAATGCAAGTACATTTATTTTAGCTCATGCTTCGTTTGTGAAAATATTTGGTGCTCCACATACGGGGGAAAGCTAAAAATCATGCCTCATTTCCCTCCTCTGTGAGTTAACTGGCCCTATCGAAGTGATGTGCTTGAATACTCTTTAAAAAATTGCATTACTGTTAACCATACTAAAGCCATGGGCAAAATCATGAAAACAAATAAGGTTAACACTGCACGTAAATTTCATGCTTTTTTAATGTCCCCTTTGACCAAATCGAGCATGAGCTACCATCAGAGAGCATTTTTGGTTTATGAAGGCTATTTGTGGAATTAGTCAAAGAAATTTATGATCTAACCAGGAATATAGTGGAAACAGAATGATTAATTGTTACAAAATACAAATTATAAAAGTATTGTTAGTTCAGAACTAATTATTCTACACACCAGAAGTAGTAAACCTCTGAATTATGTATGGCTCATGAAAATTTTACATCTCTGCTCAAAGCTAGACAAGGTGTTTGTAGTATTTTGTAAAATAAACACCCTAAATTCACAGGCAAAAAGTTGAAATTATTACAGGCACAATTCTTCATCTCTGTGCAAGATTGCAAGCAATTTTTTTTAATATAAGTCAAATTTGATATTTATTCTGTTCTTGCCTTTTTTATGTCATGAATGTAGCTAACCGCAGTGAGTTGATTTTGATCTTACATTGTTATATGATTAAGGTTCACCGCATGCCTCTTCTTTAACCCACCAGGCTCAGCGCCAGAGGACATGTGTTTGCTGTCCAAATGTGATCACAACATCGTCACCTTCGGCACCTTCAGCTTCTGGACGGGCTTCCTGGGTCGAGGATTGACCCTCTATCCCGACTTGCATTTCCCACATCGTCAGTACATTCTGTCCAAGCAGGCCTACGTTAGAGCAAAACTTGAAGACTTCATCCCGATTCCATTTCATTGAATTGCGTACGTTTCGTTTGTACACACTCAGCATATTTTTAGCTCTGACGGAAATCAAAATAAAATGTAAGGATTCTGTCACATGTTCATGGACATTAGTGCAATTTATGATCAATGTGCAATTTCAGTTTAATAAATACTGCATCCAAAGAAAAAATCAGGTTTTGAACTTAAACGATCGCTTACGTGTCAATGGTTTAAAACAGAAATTTCTCTTCAAGCAATCATTTCATAAAAATATAAGTTTAGCGATATCATTGAGATGAAACTTAATATTGCATAAAAAAGTTCATTTCGCTGGTTGGCTGAAATTTCTAATATATTCCTACAAAGAGACATACGTCATAGTTCTTGACTGGCAGGTGAACAGATAAAACAAAGCTTTTTAGATAGGTGTCGAACTACAGAAAAAGCTGTGAGCCTGTATCGTAGAGAAAGTGACAAAAGGTGAACATAACGGTAGTATTTTAACAAAGATTACAGATGGAATGTCTGAACAGATTTTTAAAAGAGAGAATAGATGAGAGTAAACTTGTGAAACGGTTTTTCCGAGAGAATATTGGTTAGGCTAGATAAATGAATAAGTCTTTTTAAGAGATCGTAGAAAGATTGAGCTGTGAAAAGTTTTTGTGAGAGTGTATATGAGGATAGATGTGTACCTTGGTCTGTCTGAGAAAGGGCAGATGAAGGTACAGCTCACAATTGAGGAGCGCGCCAATTGAAGGAGCACATAAAAGAAGAGCAATAAGGCCCAGTTAGCTCGGTGCTGCCCTCTTCCTCTTATTGCTCAAGTTTGTCAAAAAGTTGGGCATATGAGAGGGCCTCGCGCGAGGCCTCAACTGGAAGACGCTGTGGCTTCACTCTCATGTGTGACCAACCACAGACCAGAACGTTCAACTCTGAAATGAGCTCGAAATTGGGCAGCTGAAAATATTCATTTCCTGTGGATATTGATTATTTTGAAAATTTGTTCATGGGTGCAATGTTCAGAAAGGCTTCATATTTTGTACGTATCTACTAAAAATTTTTTACCATCATCTTTATTGTATTATAAAAAAGAATTGTGAGTCACATTGACTTAAATTAATTCAAATAACGAAATATGCATACTCTATACTTATCAAACTTAAACCTGTGACGTTAAAGAATAATTCTTTCCAACTCCGTACGTATGTGACCCCAGCGTAAATAAATATACTGATTTAGAGGCATTAAAAAAAGTGTATAAGTCCCATTTTCATGCTATGAGTTGGTTTGAAAGTTGCACCCTATTTGATGTCAAATTGAATTCATGATTTTTCCTAGTGTATATTTCACTGTACGACCCTATTAGAAATTGCACTTCATTTTTATACATTTTGTGAAGTTATCTGTGCACTTCAATACAGTTACCAGCCGGGGATCAGTAAAAAGCCTTCATTTGAGAGTCCGTCGCTCACTCGGAAACCTGTCTAGCGATGTCAGTAAAGCTTTGTTTGGAAAATTTTAAGCCTGCTTTCCAAGGCCATATACAATGGCAAAGCCATCTTCAGCGAACCGATTTTTTTCAATTTCGGCGGAAGCTCTGACCGCAATGGCAATGTTGGCGGTCGTGCAATAAATTACCGAGTCGCTTTTTAGTCGCAGGCTCCATAGTTTG
Source organism: Orchestia grillus (assembly GCA_014899125.1). NCBI lineage: Eukaryota > Metazoa > Arthropoda > Malacostraca > Amphipoda > Talitridae > Orchestia > Orchestia grillus. Next base: position 24,988 of record VOMN01137678.1, on the reverse strand, counting down.
CAATCAAGCGTCCGCGACTTCCCTCCAGGACGTCGATTCATTTCCGGCCACCCTGAAAAAGATGCTGCTCCTGCCTGGTGCGGGCCGCCAAGCCTTCTTTCATCAATGCATTTTTTGCTGCTCAATTCCTTATTGAGAAGGTCACGTTCAATCGGTGAGTTAGTAGGAAAACTTTGCTGAGTGTTTCTTTGTATCTTAATAACAGTTATAGAAATAACTCTATCGCGGACGTTTCTGAATGGGGCAGATGGGATACTCCATATTCAGTTAAGGTTATTTGAAATCCACCAGTAACCATTTTTCTATTGATTTATGACATGATGTAGAGATGTGATTTAAACAATTTTATAACCATTAACAACATTTATTGCTAAGTGAGTAATTTTTCGCAATAGCGAATGACAGTTTTTATTTTTCATGCTTGTTAAAGACTTCTTACTTTACATCCATACTGACTTGTTTCGCAATCCTATTGATAATATTTTAACTTGAATTTGCTATCTGAAGTATATTAAAATGAGCAATGAATATTTCATGCGAATAGTTCCCTTGAACTTGTTGCAGCTGGTGTAGCCAAGGAGCAAGTCGTGATTAAGAAACGGTTATGGGAAAACAACATTCGAACGCAAAGCAAGCTTTAGTTTATAAACGAGTTGCGAATGAGATAATTCATGAATGTTGTAAAATAGTTCTACAATCAAAGAGCTATTGAAACATTTGGGGTGAAATTAATCATAACTTCAGTAGGTACTGCGACCGCTAATGGTTCTCGTTTGTAGGAATAAGCATCTCGATGTAGGCGTCCAGCAGCCCAATTGTCAATGATGTCACTACAAGCAACTCTCACGCTTGCCTATTCTGTGTCAATTTAGTTTTTTAGGTAAACTCTTTGCATCTCTTTTGTCCTTTTTGTTAAGGTTTTTTCTTCAATGGAATTTCGTAACTCCTTTTGAATGGACTGATCTGACTCATGTGCAAGATAATGGGGTAATTATCACATTATTATTTTACTTGAATTTACATTTATTCACAAATGATGACTAATTGGTGCGAATTTTGTAACCGAGTTATATATTGATCCATCGCAACATATTGTACAGTGTCATACAAAAAGCAGAGTGATGGTAAAGAGTTATTACTGAAAAACTAATTGACGTCAAAAGGCGAAACAAAGACAAAGTGGAAGGATATTTCGATAATCTTCATTTCTCGGTATGGATACCTAAACGTTTTGCAAGCTTTTGATCAATTTTTGCGTACCTTGTCTTTCAATAGTGTTTTGTAAAATTTGTACTTAAATATTCGGTGCATTAACCGTAGAGTTATGGTAAGATATTGTTTCGGGAAAAGTTGTATACAAAGTCAGACGCGAAAATATAGTGAAACGGTCATGGCATGTTCGAGGTGCTTATTTGCTGACATAAAAGTGCAAATGAAATCTATTTTATGTGAATTATTGTTTGATTTACAACTCCATACTTTAGGCCAGTTTTTGTGTGTAATTTGGTCACGATTTGTTCACGGTGTTGAAGACTTGTTTTCAGCAAAGATTCCTCCCTGCTTCTGGCTGTGCTTCAACTGTCATTGTACTGGAGCCCTATTGTATTAAAAAATTCAACTGAAATTAATTCACGAGTTCTTAACATTTATTGTCATTCCGGGTACCAAATCTGGTGTAGATTACATTTCTTTACATGATGGGCAAAATAATTTCAATGGGATTAAGAACTTAACTTCACCTCATATAAGTAACGCAGGATTTGAAAAATACTTTAGAAGATATGAATGCTTAAATAAATTCAGCTTGATGATTTTGGAAGTTTGAGGTATTTCATTCCGACCTTCTTCAGGTTTTGAGTGCAACATACTTGCCCCGTTTCAGACTTTATAACTCGTACGAGGCCAGGAAATTACCGAAGGGATACATAGCTCTTCCAGTTTTGTTTTATAGTCTCCCTGTATATTCTGACGAAGCATTAATCTCCTCTATTACCATCGCGTGCGTCTTTGGCATGCTCGTTATAACTGCCTAGTAGTACAGAGTAACACTGAAAAACAAAAAACTCGACTCTCGAAATTAACCCACAATAAAAAATCCCGAAAGGGTAAATCCGGTGATCTTGAGGGCTAGGGAATGTCGCCGAATCTTCAGATGACACGGCTGTAGGACAATTTTTGCGGAGCTGCTATTGATTGCCCTGCAGTGTGACTGTTGTACCATCCTTGAGAGTCCGGTTTACTCGACTCAACCAAGAGCACTGGATGAATTTAAACAAAGAATCCGAGACTAAATTCGAAGTACCCCAGCTGAGATGTTGCCTTAATCAATGGGGAATATCTAGAGAAGATTGAAAGAATACATAGATAGAGGAGGACGGCGTCTATAAAACGTAATTTTCAAACATTCATAATTCTGATTCCTGTCTCATAAGAGGCAAGTCATAGTGTGCTTCCATAGGTGTCATTTTTTTGTTTTTTTTAATTTTTCTGTTCTTTGGTTCACTCTGTATATTACATAGGGGAAATAAATGGATCAATAATAAGCTCATTACAATTGCCTAGTAGGATACCCTATTAGTACTACCTAGAAGTAGTAATTGTGTCATTAATACGCTCATTATAATTGCCTGTAGTAAATTACCTGATAGTGGTGCATGTGTCATCAATACGTTCATTAAAGTTACCTAGTAGTAAATTAGCTAATCGTAGTGCTTGAATCGATAATACGCTTATTACAGTCGTCTAGTATTAAATTACCTAGGAGTAGTGCTCGTGTCATTAATACACTCATTATAATCGCTTAGTAGTAAATTACTTATCAGCAGCGCTTTTATCATGAACTCGCTCATTACAATTGCTAAGTTGAAAGTTTCAGCACTTCCTACGCGTGCATCATTTACGAAAGCTTGTTTTCATTCACGGAAATTTCCCACTCAGATTTTCTTAAATGGAAACTTTTTCAAGTCTTCCCAACCACAAAGCATCTGTATCCGGTTAAAATATGTGAATATGAAGCACACGAAGTTGCTTGGCTCTAACTTCCAATTATTACAAAGTAACACATTATGGGTAACTGCAGGATGTTATTCTCTGACAATTTTTAGGCACTGCTTCAGTATCCTAATCATTAGCATAACGATCATTCTAATTTCTGATATTTTCAAGTACTAAAAACCCGAGATTTTGTTTTTCTTATGGGATAGTGTAAATTTTATACTGAAGAAATATTAACACGAATTACATGAATCTTCAAGCAGTTGTGGCGGTATGATAATGTATTAGAGCAACTCTCACGTCATATTAACATGCACGAAATGTTTCAAACTAATGAAAGCTAAGTCCTATCTGAAATTTGAAAATAAAGTTTCCTATCAAAAACTCGTTAGAGCCTAAAAAACTTAGGCAAGTGAGAAAGGTGAAAGTTTACGGACACTTTTTTTTAAATATTCTCAGATTAACCAGAAAATGAGAGAAGTTGGCAACACTTCGTCACCAAGCGCTCGAAATTTTGGACAGGATCCTCGCTGAAAGTTTGGAGGCGAACAATAACTTCAGGTCACAATTTCCGAGGGCAAAACTTTTCGACAAAAAGGAGTGAAATATGAACGAAATAAAGACCCGACGTTAACTACATTGTTGAGGATATTCATACTTCTTTTCTTCAGTCATGCTGATATCGGATGCATGATTTAGTTTTCAGCTCATGTTAATTGAAGTTTAGGTGTATAGTAATGATGAATTTTTCAGACCTCTAGAAGAAATCTTTTCACCCTTATACATGGCTCGTACGTGTCCTTCTTCATCCATAAGAAGGCAAATGAATGCTAAATATATTACAGCAGTGGCTTCCCACTCCATGAAAATCAATTTCACTAATACTCTTAGGTCAGCGTTATATGCTCGTGTTTCACTCTTGTGCAGAGATGCCTCTTTTCCTCGGCTTGCAAGAAAGTCGAGCAGCTTCTCAGTTTTCTGGGGACCCAGACTCATGAGAAAAACTTCTTGATTATTAGTAGCATTCAGTCTCCAAGGAATTTAAATGATAGTATTATCATTTACAGCTTCTTGAAGGGTTTAATGGAGGACTTCAAAAAGTGCTTTGTGAAGGACTTCATCAAATCTTTCATGAGCTTTGCTTCTAAAAATATTTAGTATTATTGTTTCTTCCCCATTAAAGATGCGCATATTTTACCAACATAGATATTTTGCTGGGTATTTTGGTCTGGGAATTTTCAATAACTAATAGATTTTGAACATTTACGTGTTATTTACTGAAGCTTTCAGCCCCTCAGGGAAAGCTGTTTTGTCAAAACTGAACACATGACTTCATTTGAACTTGAGCTGATCTTTTTATTTCTTAGCCAGAGATGTGAAGTTTTGATACGATTGCCCAGTGTTTCATCATTTCCAGACCAGTAAACGCCTCAGAATATTCAACCCGTTACTAAACGAGAAGAAAATTCTATGATTTCATGATGAAGAAAGTCTTCATTTTAGTTTTAGTCCTATTTCCTAGATAAAAAAAAGTATCAGTTCCTGTTTCTACATGCGCTGCATACAGTATACTGCATACGGTATACTACGTGCAAAAAACTGCATGCAATAAACTGTCGGCAAAAAATAAAAGACACGATTAAATTCCGAAAATTTAAATTTATGAAAATGAGCCGTCGTAGGTCATAACTGTCTCACAAAATGGATACGTCGGTTAGGTAGGAAACAAGTGAGCTGAGAATACACAATTACAGAGTTGGAAATGTAGCCCATAATTTGAAGATTACAAAAGTGCCGTCGGAATTAATATTAGGCTGTTCAAAGACACCGGACCTCCTGATAGAGAAGGCAGACCGAAAAAAAACATCTTCATAGGAAGACAGAATCATTAGAAGACCGTAGCTAAAAATTAAATTCAAATCAGCAGCTGTCATTTCTCAGAAAGTTAAGTTCACCAAGGACATGGATTCGTCAAGGAAAACTGTAAGCAGAGTTTTTAAAAAAATAACCTTGTATGCGCGATCACCTTCGAATAGACCTCTCGTCAGCACGAAGAATCAAAAGCTAAGATTACCCTTTGCAAACAGACACTTCTTGTAGAACCATAATCGGTGTTAAAATTTTTTCTTCATTGATGACTGCAAATTTAATTTAAAGCAAATGCACAGAAAAAACAGTTAACCATGGTAGTGGAATGGCCATGTTGTTTGGGATGTTTTTCAGTCAAGGAATGACACCTCTAATCTGCATAAATACAAGAGTAAATGCAGAAATATACGAGAACGTGCTTTAAAATCACGTTATCCTAATAATTCAATAGTCAAACTGTGCAAATCCTATTTTAATGTGAGATAATGCTCCATGCCATGAGGCTAGTTTGTCATGGAATTTCTGAAAGAATAAAATTTGGAAGTTATGAATTGGCTGCCTCACATCCTGAACCTTTAAAACACTTTGAACACGTGTAATGGCTAGGAATCCAAAAGACATCGAAGATTTATGCCTCAAACTTGAAGAGGAATGGTAAAAATTACTCCCTACCGGAGAATGTGTTCATCTCATAGAATTTTGCAGCAGTGGTAGAGCTGTCGAAGTCGTGAAGAATGAGCGTCTATTCCCAAAATATTAAATTGATGATTGATGATTGTTTGAATTCAAATGCTGTAATGCATTCGAGCGAAATCTTGGCTTTTTGCTTCACAATTTTTACCATCTGTTTTTCATTATTAAAATTTATTTACTCATATATTTTCTCAACCCGTTAGGAAGAAATAAAATTTGTGCATCATATTACAAAGGCTTTAACTATCATGACAAAAGTTTCAGCAAAAACTTACCCCAAAATTCAAATGATCTCACAATTTAAAAAGTATCGTATCTTTTTTGGCCGGCAGTGTATGCAACATGCACAGTATACTGCAAGCTGATTTTCGCAAAAGCCTCGTGACGTGTTTACAGCAGCAACAAACAGCAGGAGCTGCGCCATCCATAGTATGGTCTCTTTTATATCTGTCTCTACTCTGCAGCTCAATTTGGATATTCTATTCAATTTTCAAAAGGTTACTTTCCTGGATTTGCCCACCACGACTGCATTACGTTTCAAAAGAATTAAATTCATGCCCTTCTACGTAAATTTATCATATAAATATGCTAAGCCTTGAACATAAACCACCATGTTTCTCCTCATAACTTTGTATCTAAAGTTACAAATATAAAGGAAAATTGAGGCTGCTGTAAGCCCCTTGTATTTTTGGTTTCTATCCCATGTGATTTGATTTATGTAAAGAAGGAATCTTTTTAGGCAAAATGCACAGCTTCGTGATTTGCATTTGCTCGTGGGTTTGCTTAAAACAATGTTGCATTGTAAAAGAAAACGCCATGTAGTCAGAATATCCTGATTTCGCATGCATAACAAATTCGGAGGCCCTCGATTCGTCATCGTCAGACTTTGCTGGAGGCGCGGCAGCGGCGCGATGATGTGGTCTTCGAGAGGCTTTCTTACAACGAGCTCTTCATGGCCTGCACAGCGTGCCAGAATTGGAATGTTGCCAGTCGAACTTTATTTCGCGATAAACGATGGTTTCTGTCAGTTACCGCAGAACGTGCGGTAGTTGACAGAAGCCTTTTGCAATTGACAGGAATATACGGGAATTTACAGTAATTTGGTGTTACATTCTGACGCTCTACGGGAGCTGTAATTTACGACGCTTCTAAATTTTTAAGGATATGTTAAGCATTTAGGGGATATATGAAAAACTTTCTCGTGCCCTAAAGAAAATTAGGGTAAAACTAATTATCAGCCTATGATAACATCGGTGTGAGCTATGCCGGAACAACACCGTAAAGGTAGATGTAGAAGTGTAGCGTTTAGTTCTTGTCGGTTTTAAATTTTCCTAATTTGGATAAAATAATGAAAAAAAAATTCTAGTAAATGTTAATCTGTTGCGTAGTAAAAACGATTTACCGTGCGAATTAGTAAATTAGGAAATCTAAATCTTATAATTCATATCTCATCGACACCATATGAAGTGCAATACTGGAAGAGGCTGACCATGTCCCGCGTTCCACGCAGTTTTGTCCAAGAAAATATCAAGAGCGCCAGTGTGTCTCGGAGCGGCCACGAAATATGTACAGCAATTAAAAATTATATCTTCATTAGCATAACTGACCCTTCTGGGAAGATAAGTAATTTTAGGGATGTGATTCCTTGATGTACATGTTACCTGTTATACTGTACCAATGAACAATCCCCTTAATAAGCTGTTTGTTTTTTCCAGTTCAAAGACGTAACCGACATCGATGATTGTTCCACATCGTACGAATACAAGTTGTAGGGGGCACGCGCCTTATGCTGGGAAGAAGTTTTGTCTTGAGGAATACAGACAGAAGAAGTGGGGTAGACAATTTTTATTTTCTGGTATTTCGTCAACACAACCATCCTCCATAGTAATTCTCAACGATGAAGAGAGAGTCCAAGTTTCATGTCACAAGTTGTAATTAGAGACGAAGTTTTGCTCTTGCTATTGATACTAATGAAGAAAATTGTAAAACGTACTCTATCTCGTGTTGAAACTAAAGTTCTGGTGGCCGCTCTTGAAAATCGATGACAGCGAGTGGGATTGTTCTAATTCGGATGCCTCACTATCCTCTGTAGAAATGGAGTGGCTAGTAGTAGTGATGTTGATCACAGAACACAGGTGGTAGTAACACTTCCTGTCCTTTGATTTGTGCTACTCTCTTATTCCACGTCTAATCTTTTGCCTTTTGCGTGATTCGTGTCTGACGGTAAAGGACTTTGGTAGAAACCCAAGAATCATCCATTTGGCCTGTTTATGTGCCTATATTATATTCTAATATATTCTAAATAACAAAATTGCTCCTCAAAATATAATTCGAGCTGTTAGAAGCTGCACCAGCCCAAGTCGGCCATTTCCCAAAGAGTTTGTTTAGAATAATGTGCTCATCCTGAGCGTATATTGGCATCCCCGTTCATCAAACCCATTCGATACCGAATTTCCTAAAGAGATAGCAAATAGATGAATTGCAATTAGCACATTAAGGATAAGGGCTCGAAGGAAAGTTTTAAAGAAATTCATAATTAAATTCGCATTTCCTCTGCTCCTAAATTTTCATTGGGAAAGATTTCACGCATATGACGATATATTCAATGAATAACCTAAACTTAAACTTGAGAAAAGTCTGTATGGTTATGAAGCAATATATTTTTTACGACGCTTCACATTCATTACTTAAATTATATTTGACTATGATTCTGGTAAAAAATTCGACTTAAGAAAAGTATTTTACTCTCTGCGCGGTTTTCGCCAAATACAACTTTATGTTAACGGAAAATGTGTAGGAATTTTTCGAATTGTGCCAGAGGGCAGGAAGATGAAAGTCCATCCAGTCGGCAACATTTATTTCTTGAACGTTCCCAGCATGATTAAAATAATTGGATCAAAACATCATCTCGAATGCATTATTCAACAGAGTTTTCAACAGATCATCTATTCTGAATTCCTTATACGCTAAGTCTGTCAAATTCAAATAAACTATTCAAATATAAAAATGATCATTACATTTACAAGCAGTTTCGAGAAATCAGTTTTCTTTCTTGAGTTAAGACACCCGGAAAAAAGAAACATTTTCTCCGGTTCTAGCACCGTCGATTCGGGCTATAATGTATGACCCTTATGAATTATAATTACGCATTACGTGAAAGGAGTGAACCGTAACAACCGAGTTGAAAGCCGTGATAACCAAACAGTGAACTGCAGTACACCAATAGTCAAGCGTGTTACAACCTTTACAGTTCACTTTATTTTGTACCCAGTGCTCCAGATCTAAAGTATAATTTTGTCTCCGTTTGAGAAGAATCACTCACGGATCTAATAGAAGGGAATTGGTCTCTAGGGGGCCGTTTGCACTCCTCTCGAGCCGCAAAGTTTTGTGGATTTTGAAAATCTCTCCAGCTGCGTTGCTGCGAGATGTAAGATTTTTTAGTGTCACATGTAACGTGTATTCTAATATATACTGTGGAAAGATATAAATCCTGTAGATAAAACCAACGCAATTGGGTTAAACTTCGTGTAATAAATTCATCGTTGTGTTATTCTTCGCAGTAATTTTCGGTTCCGGACCTGTGGTTGCCGGCGTTGGTCGTATAATGAACACACATTTTCTTGTGTAACTTACGAGGTCGAAATTATACTCGTTCTGCACTACAAAAACGTTAGCTTTAGAAATTTCTGTCCGAACGTCAGTACATCGGGCGAAGGTTTGTCTGGAGCTTTGTTAAAGGTTCAATAATCACATTCTAATTTCAAGTTAAAGTTGATCTTATTCGTTAGTCACTATAGCCGTTGATCGAAAATCGCGAGAAAATAGAAAATTAATCTCGATCCTTTAAACATCTTAACCTGTAACAATAGAAACGAAAATGACCGGGACTAAGCCGTCTTCAAAATTAAGTTAACAAGAAACGGGAGAGATAATTATTTTTGCCAGGGAGGCGTGATCATAAATAGGCGCGTCCTGATGTTCTCAAGCCAAGGGGCCATAATCCTGACAATGCGTGAGACAGTCGAGATGGAGACCGTGCAGAAGGGGAGGGACTGATCTACGAGCAATTTTGAAACTGATAAAACGAGGGGAAACGTAGCTACAGAAAGGCCCAAACACTTGACGAATTTCAGAAAGGGCAGTCCAGTTCTGTCTTTCATTTTCATAAAATTTATTTCATGTTTAAAAGCGTACGTCGTGAAATGCATAGGATCCCTCGGAATTATGTGTGCTGCCATAACATAGGAGGGATGTGAAAATAATTCTGGGAAGCGCAAGGTCCCTCATCCAAGCATACTGTATCTCGACCGTCATGGGAAGTTAAGGATTGCTTTTTACCTTGCTAACCGGGTTACAGAACTTCTTATATGTTAGCCCTTTTGCTGCATGAGGCTGATCTCCTCAGTCATCAGAAACACGAGTGACGCGTGACCGTGGAGATCAGCTATGGAAATACCCGCATAACGTAGGGCTGAGTAGATCCGGCCCACGTTATGCGGGTGTAATTGACCTGGCTTACTTCCTTAGTCATGCGTCACTGGTGAGCGTTTCCGATGACTGAGAAGATCAGTCCCTTCCACAAAAGGGTTAAGTGGGTGCTCTGGGCTACATTGCACTTGTAGCAGTAAAATGAGCATCAATAATATTTTTATTATTTTGCACACAATATTCCTTCGTCTTCATTCTCTTACTGTTAATGCAGAACTTAACTTCTTACTCCTGGCTTGTGGTCTGAGAGGGACGCGGGCCTCTTGCCTAGATTTTCGCCTCATAAGTACAATACAGAAATAAAGGGATTACTTTAGTATAATACAACGAATAAAATGTCTAAAAAAAGGCAAACTTACGAACTCGCGAACATTTTTTCTGCCTTCAACTTCTGAAATGGACAATCATTCGATAAGAACGTGGCGTTCATTTTAACTGAATTTCACACAATCAAACGAAACCTTGGAATAAACAAAATTGTCTCTCATCGAAGTACCACACAGAGTTGAGGCTTACAAGGTTCTGTTAATATCCTGCTGCTTGTGTACCGATAGTTTGAGTTCATTTAATTATAATAATCGAAATCAAAAGCGCTTAAGTTAATTTTGAGTGTTGATATTTTTTCACCGCTTGGGTGACATTCGCAGATTTATAAAATTTGTTAATTTAAAGAGCTTTCCATTTCAAGCTCTGTTTTTACCCATGCATGCAAATATGTATTCACTGCATGGCATTCACTGTAAGGACTGGACACTGAAATACGAGTATATTATTCTTTAGGGAACTCGGGGATTTTTTTTTCTTACAGCACGCAAGCTTCTAAAAACTCATCGCTTATTTCATTCAGTCATTATCAATCAGATGTCACACCTTGCTCGCAATATGAGCCTAAATCAACTTTCAGGTGAGCACGCTGCTGAACTGCACAACTAACTGCACCAGGGTAAACCATTTCCTGTCGTCACGGAAGGCCTCAGCCTCCCTCGAACAAAAAGTCGGACGAGATTTTTCTACGGTCGAGTCCGGACCAGGCTGTCCGTGCGGGGGACTGCGCTCTGTCTCCGTCGTCTGGCACCCCCGCGAGCTGGTCTCCCAGCCAGGACACGCGCTTTGTTCCTTTGCTGGCAGCTGTGGAGACATCAACACATTCAATCTCTAATGAGCGAATTCAATCTCTAATGAGAAAATTCAATTAGACATGCGTATTCAAGTTTAATTTAAAAAATTGAAATAAAAAGTGCATAAGTTAATTTTGAGCCCAGCTATTTTTTTCACCGCATGGGTGAGATTTGCAAATTTATAAAGTCTGTTAATTTAATGAGCTCACCCTTCCCAAACAAATCTCATTTTTCCCAAATAGATAAATAACTAAAGTGTAAGCAATTGAACTCATAACATAGGATGCTCCAAAATTGAAGTTCGTTAAATTATCGTACAACTCGAAATAAAAAATTTCTCGTCAAACTCAAAAGGAAATTTGCTTAGGAGTGCCCACAGCTCTAGTACAAAAAGACTCCGTTGCGTGTTACTATACTTGAATTCAGTTATCAGTCCAAAACCCTCAGATGGTGAGATGCCTCGGGAAGGAGACAGAGCTTCAGTTTCACAACGCATCGTTCTTACTGTTCTTGACATTTGAAGAATAACCTTTGGTGTCTGAAGTCCTGTTCAGCCAGCCTCATCCTCGAGACAGCGTTTGAAGAAAAGCGCCAGAAATTTTCTCTCAACTGATTGAGTAAAGCAAAACGAGTTTTAAAATCCCTGCTCGCGCTTGTTAGTTGACTCAAGCACTATAATAAAGTTTGTGTGAGAAAGTTGAGAGCAGCAAAGTTTAGTCCCATGCAATTATAGTGAGAAATTTATTTTCGTATAGCCCGCTAACTCAATAGTTTTGCATAAGTTCTAACTCGGAAATGAAATGGCACAAATCTTAGAACACAGCACCCTGGCCTCCAGCAACTCCTAGTCTGAACGAGTTCTCCAAACCCAAATACTGAAACTCTTGCTGTTCATCTTGTCTTATGAAAATATTTGTTACTCTAAAACGTAAAAGCAAATATCTGAATTAGACTGCAGAAATTAGCGGTTTCAAAATCGGCCGCCAGCATATTCTGGCTAAAAGTACGGCTTCGAAAACTGTAAAATATATTTCAGAACAGTAGCACCAAACTCTCGCTCCCGAAACCATTTGGCGAATTTTTTCCAGCAGCGAAAGAAAATGGTCCCAGTAATCTGCGACACCAATTCTGCTGACTTCGCTCCCCACCCAGCACATCGCCAAGAGTTGCAGGTTGGACCCAGTCCTACGTGAGCTGACTCGTGTGGGGACTTAATGTGCTCTCCCAACACCGAGGAAGATTACATCAAGAGGACTAGTGTCCTTCCAGAATACCAGGGAAACTGATTTGAAAAATTAAAACAAACCAATACCTATGAGAAGATTGCTGTATAGGGTTGAACTCTTTTCCAAAATAGATGTTAACTCGCATGTAGGGCTGAATATTACCTTCAAACTGGTGGCCATGTTTTTTTTCGTCAAGGTTTGAGCCCTGTGAGATACAGGCCTCAACACCAAGAAAATGGTTTACCAGCCATTCTTTTTGATAAGAGACCGTAATATCTTAGTGGTACAGTACGCTATTAGAAATTCCTTAAATCGACATTAATCTTATTTAATGAAAATAGACTTTCTAAAACATGTAAATTGTGCATTTTCTGAGACATCGTTTCAGAGTATTTAAATCTTGGAGACTGTTCAAAAAATATATCAAAAATGATGACTGAAAAATCTTCTCCGATAGAATCTTGCCATTCTCTGGAATCTTTTTGATTAACTACAACATAAAATTTCAAAGCCAAACTAATCGTTGCTCTTGTTACTTAACACAACGCCGTACGCGTGTGAAGTACACAAACCTTTCATGTTTGTAGGGGAAAGCGTTTGCTGAAGCAAAGCTCACTTAGACATATGACACCACAAAAATTATCCTTCTTGCTTCTGAATAATATATTGAGAATATCCTTCTCCGAGTCCTACTCAAAAAATGAAGAACCTGCAGTTTTTACGGTATCATACCCGGAATTCTTTAACGACGTGTTCGAAAATTGTATACCTGAGGGAACGATTCAGTTTATATGCATACGTATCTATGTTATACAGGTGTTTTTATCGCACTATAACTGTAATTAAGAAGAGCATCGAAGAAAAAATTAAAACCATGTTTAAGGTTCATCAGCGGTCGACTGAAATCTGTATTCTGAAATAAAATTAAAAGAAATTTGTTTATTTTTTGTCTGTACAAAACCTGACCGTGTATGGAACCAGTGAAGTAGACGAACGTCGTGATTGTCCTCAGGTCTACGGCTCTAGTGAACTGATTAGTTTTGTCCTATTTCTGAGGCTGGAAACGGGGATGATCATCAGTGAGTAATTTTATTAATCAAGCTCTTAAGGTATTGAGAGCTATATCACAAATCTTATTAATTAGGCTTGTAAGATATTGAGAGCTGTATCACAAATTCAAAATTCTTCAAAAAGAACTTGTGCACCAGAATTAATTTGTTTAAATTAGGAACTAATATCATACTACGAGTATTATACATTGGACCCATTATCTAAAACAAAACACCTCACTTGTAATATAAGACTTAATATGCGTAACAAAATTCCCAAGATCTAGATAGCAAGATCTAAACGCTTATAATTACACATATCGTTAGATACCTCGGCTCCACTGCCGGAGTTCTCACAATGTCTTGCGTAAAAATTTGAGAAATTTTCACAGTAGAACATACTCAGGCAAACAAGTTCTAGCCTACCCAATGAATTCCAATGCACCTCAAAATAGACCAGACTTCCCCTGCGAGACCAGCTCGCCAGAATAAGCTCCCAGCCCGGCCTCCTCTACCCAACTCTACAAGCCGTGGCTGGGCGATGGAGAACTGTAGCTCTATTTTGGATGCTACTTGACCAAGCCCGTAAGATATTGAGAGCTCACATGACAAATGGGCCTGCTATCGTCTAAGCCTCTCCGTACAGATAACTATGGATGCCTGTCGAAGATTCTTCCTGCAGGAGTGAATAAAGGCGATCTTTATAGCCCAAGCTCGTCTGATTGATTAAAGTCTGAAAGCTTCCGAGACGTGATGGAATTCCTGTCGGACCGGAATGTTTTTATTATAGATAGACACTCTCGTTTTTACAGGAAAGCTTTTGCAATCTAAGAAAGATTGGCGGATGCGATAGCTGCGGCATTTCAACGAAGCTGTTAATGCTAATTTGGGAGGCAGTAAACGCTCACGGATGCTGCCAATAATCGTGGCATCTCTAGGGCTATAACTTCAACCAATATTGCAACATAAAAAGAGGAAATGTGCCTTTTGATTGGAGTCATTGTCATTGGAGTTTCAAAAGTATTTTCAATCCACGGGGTATGAGATAATGGGTTTAGATCTCAGATATTATATGCGATCTTAAGCTTGATAGGAATGCATATGGGGGCCGAGTCGCTATGGGAGCTCTCCCAGTTAATTGTAAATTCTTTGATTCTATGAAGACGTTTGGATAAACAGTAGGTGCGCCTATAAAATTCGTGCGTAAAAAATTGCACTCGTTTAGAATTAGTCTGCACTCGACTAGCTGCTGCATCATCTCTTAAATGCTTTTTCCATTTCATTTTAGCTTGATTGCGTTTTAAAATTAGTTTTTTGGGAAATTCGCTGTCACATCAGAGGTCAATCTCTTTCGGTGCTGTAGGTCAATCCTAAGAGAAGTTGTTGATGTTCTAATTTCTTTGAGAACGGTGAAATTTATTGTCATCTTCGACAAAAATTGTACTGAGTTTTGAACCAACTTGACATATTAAAAAAGAGCTTCGGCGATAACTCATCGAGTGAAAACTTTTTTCAAACTTTCATCCTCCACAAAGTGCTCGTGGAGCTTCATTACCTTTCGAAAGTTACTCGTCACCTAACTTAGGTCCTTAGAAGTAGACTTCCAGTATTGAAATTAAAATCAAGCTTTTGGAAAAAAGTGTTCCTTAAATTCAGAAAAGAATCTTTCCTGAAAATGTTCCTTGATCTCTGGGCTCTACGTACCTGAAGTGACCTAGTGGTACCGGGTAAAATAATCATTTCCCCATGAAAGTACGGCTTAATGCCTCATTTCCTAAAGCGATTAGAAAAGTTTTCTCATATCTCCAGCTTTAGCTTAGTTCAGCGTAATACAGTTTACCAGCTCATTTTTCGGTGCTTACGTATTATCGGGAGGACCTTTAAAAAAAACGGAATTACCTAACCTAACCTAACCTAACCATTACATTTGTAATTCCGACTGTCGGCAAACCAATTGTTCACTCGCATATTCACCTTCTTTTTGCATGACTTGACGTTACATTGCCAGAAAATGCGCGAGCCAAAGTAGAGCTTCATTTTGTGATTGTTCGGACAGATTCGTTCAGCCGGCAAGATACTTTTCTCCTGAAGGAACACAACAGCCTCTTCCTCAGTGCGCGTTTATTAAATCAAAGATCTTCATACTAACCAACAAACCCTGTGCAAAAAAAAGAAAAAGTAAAAATCAAAAGTCCTCCCGATAATACGTAAGGACCCATTTTTCTTTGGAGAGATAGAACTTTCAAGTCACCCTTTGTGAATTATTTTTCCATTTTTTAGAGCTATAATAAATAACTTGATGAAGAATTTATAAACTCATCAGTGGCGGGCATATTGTAAACAGTTGCGTGTGTCCTACTATAACCCTAACTAATGGATTAAAACTTTTGACAAAATGACTTCATTCGCTCACGTTTTGCGCCGGGGGGCCTCGGAAGCGTGCCAGCGTCCAACGTCATCGCCTGTAGGGGGAGGCCGACGTTCGCAGCCCTTGGTGAGGTAGCATGGACTTCTCTTCCTGGCAGCTCGCATAAACTTGCTTGTGCATTACCAAATTCAGGGACACGAAATGTCCCGCTCCCACTGATGCAAGTACCTCCATGGTCCCTTTCCCCCCCTCCTCCATCGTCGCCACTCACTCCGCCGCTACCAGGACGCTCACCAAAACTACAATCCCTGTCATCGCTGTCTTCTCCAACATCCCGAACAATAGAAGCAATGGTCTTTATTTTGCTCGTATTGCTAATTTTAATCGAAGCCTCATCGCGTTCGTCCGCGTGCTGGTGGCCCTGGAGCGCCCGGCCTTCTGGGCTGCAGTCCCCTGCAGACCTGCAGCAGCCCTCGGGGACGTGGCGGTCTGTCAGCTCCTCGTCAGCAGGCGACGTAGTTGTCAGGTCGGTTTTGTGGCGCTTCGATCGCCTTTTCTGATACGCGAAGCAAAGCCCAAACACAATGACACCTGAAAGAGAATTTGAGAAGACGACTCTTCAGTATTGCTCACTGCAGACGAGCGTGTCATATAGTGCCATTTTCATCATTGCCTACATCGAAATATACCCCAATCAATAAATTATCATGAAAATGTTTAAATAATGCTGAAGTCATGTGGGAAATATTTCCAAGATGACACCGTTCAGTTCTTGGGTGCACCACTAGAGCAGCAGCGCCACCAATTACGATGGAGTGGCTCCGGAGACACACATCGAAGTCTAGAGCGATCAGGGTTTCCTTACCTTTTCTCCATACTACTACGTCAAGTATATTTTCCAAACACATTCTTACACAAGAACTCGAACAACGAAGCCTGGCCGACGTACAGTCTTCCCAGTCTCTAAATTTGTAAGAAGCAAATTATGAGACATGAAATCTTAGCCTACCTGTAAAAAAATGGAATAAGCTACGTCAATTAATTTACATATCGGTTCGATACTATTATTCTGAAATGTGTAAAACCTGAAGATTAACCCAGCCTACTCATGCGAGGAGTATCTTCAACGAAAAAGCTATCATTAGTTTTCTTCTAGCGGTGTTTTTACAACTCTCGATAAATTTTTTTAATTTACCGGAAAAATTACGATAACAGATGACACAGTGGTTGTCATCTTTATTGTATTCATTCCTAATTAAAAACGCTTCACCTGAATATTTCTTATTAGATTCTCATACATGTTTCTGGCCTTAATGCATGAAGTACAAATACGAGCGTAATTAAAAAAAACATGCGGACTACTCCCATGACCCGAGTACCATATAGATAAACATGCTCGCACTTTTAGACTTTTTAGAAGGTCGAAAAACTATCACAGGAGCCTGTTATGTAGAAGTTTTGTGGAAATTGAGAGCAGAATTTGCTAAAATGCGTCCAGGAAAGCTCCATCGTGGAATCCTCTTCCATCACGACAACGTCCCAGCGCATTCTTCACGCGTTACAAAAGAAGTTTTGAGAGAATTTCGGTAAGAATTGCTGATACATCCACCTTATGGCCCAGACCTAGCCCCATCGGACTATTTTTTATTCCCAAAACTCAAAGAACGGATGAACGGCGTCTATTTCAACAGTACTGATGAAGCAAAACTCGCCGCAAAAAACATGATTCATAAAGGGGTTCCTAGATTTCTTCAAAAATGGTCTAAAAGGATGGAAGCACCGCCTGGAGAAGTGCATCGACCTTGACGGAGGTTATGTTGAAAAATAGATCGACTGCATAGAAAAATGAATAAAGAATTACAAAACTCAGCGTATTTTGCTAATGCCCTCGTAATGCTGAGAGCACCCAACTGAGGCCCACGACTCACAGAGCAGGACAGCAGACGAAGCCAGCACGACGGCGAGCAGGAGGCCGGACGAGGGCAGGTGTGTTGCCTCAGCGTCCTGGTGCGACACCTCACAGAAGCGCCCCCTCGACCCGCCCGGACACTTGCAGCTGAAGCCTTCCGGTGGATGAGAAGTTATCAATCAATGAAGTACATCGAACACACTTTGGTGAAATTAATGTGAGTGGTGCTTCAGCTCCCAAAAAAACGGATTCATGGAAGAAACTGTCGATGATTACTGAGAACGTAGCCGTGGTCTCCTAAATAAAGTTTGGTAAAACGTGTCCTGTAGCAATGAGTACTGGGAATAAATTGCTTGGTGAGCGATGTAGATAAGGATGAAAATACATTGCATGGTACCCTGAAAATGTATAGACATGGCTACAGCAACGGCAATTTTGTAGCTCTCAAGAAAGGGAATAATGCATAGAATGCACGCTCGCTTTATGTAAAAATATACGCGGGAAAGGACCGCCAGGTACGAAACATTATTTATTGATTAGATTCACTGAGTATAATTGAAGTAATTGTGTTAGGAAACGGTTGCGCCTGTATTGCTTTATTCTAATCACCCTGAACAAAAGCTACANTCCCTCCTCATCCATAGAGCGAGAAAGTCCTCCAAATGTAACTAATGTTATTATGAACTGAGATCTGATGCGTAAAATGAATGAAGTTCAGTCATGACTTCGAACAGAAAAGGAAAATGTCAGCATATAATGCGTTTATGTAAGTAGTTAAGTAGAAATACGGACATCCTTTATGCAACGTAGAAACCTTGAATTTGATAGGTAGGAAGAGGTAGTGGATGTTGAGTGTTGAGAGCCAAATTTAAGCAAATAAAAAATCTGAAATCTTAAAAAAACCTAATGAATTAATTTTACACTTTTCAACTCAACTCGAAATTTTTTTCGAAAAATTGTACCTCCGTTGAAAATGAGTGATGAGGGTAAATTTATTGAGGAAAAAAAACAACAAATTTTTTCAGGAACTTCTATCCTCTTTGTTTCCACATCAGTTTTCAAAGCATTCGAGTAATCAGACCTTTCTTCGTGGTCTTCGTGAATCACTCAAAACAAGGAAAGTCTGAGCATTTGTCTGCGTCTGTTGCTATAAAAACTCGGCAATAATTCTTCAGCCAGATCAGCGGTTTCCATACAATGAGCCCAAATCTAATCATGAAGCCTGAAACTGAACGGACGATCGAAGTAATAAATCCCTGCTGCTTGAGGCCTCGCAAACGATGCTTGAATTTATGGCTTCCGCTGAGCGTCCCAAACATGCAAGGCTGTCCATTTCGCTGTACTTGTCCATCTCGCTGTGCTTGTTCATCTCGCTGTACCTGTCCATCTCGCTGTACCTGTCGTCCATCTCGCTGTACTTGTCCGTCTCGCTGTGCTTGTCCGTCTCGCTGTACTTGTCTGTCTCGCTGCACGTGTCCGTCTCGCTGTACTTGTCCATCTCGCTGTACTTGTCTGTCTCGCTGTACTTGTCCGTCTCGCTGTACGTGTCCGTCTCGCTGTACTTGTCTGTCTCGCTGTACTTGTCCGACTCGCTGTATTTGTCTGTGTCGCTGCACGTGTCCGTCTCGCTGTACTTGTCCATCTTGCTGTACTTGTCAGTCTCGCTGTACTTGTCCGTCTTGCTGTACTTGTCCGTCTCGCTACACGTGTCCGTCTCGCTACACGTGTCCGTCTCGCTGTACTTGTCCATCTTGCTGTACTTGCCCGTCGCGCTACACGTGTCCGTCTCGCTACACGTGTCCGTCTCGCTGTACTTGACTGTCTCGCTGCACTTGTCCGTCTCGCTGTACTTGTCCATCTCGCTATACTTTTCCATCTCGCTGCACGTGTCCAACTCGTTTCATCACACATGAGTAAACAGAAGTAGGATGAAGTCAGCAAAAGTAAACAGAAGCAAGCAGAAGTAAAAAACAGTCACCAGAAGTAATCAGAAGCCACCAGAAGTAAACAAAAGTGAACAGAAATAAATATCAGTAAGCAGAAGTAAACAGAAGTAAACAGAAGTAAACAGAAGTAAACAGAAGTAAACAGAAGTAATAAGAAGTAAAAAATTAAATAAAAGTAAACAGAAGTGAATAAAAGTTATCAGAATTAAAAAAAGTAACCAGAATGAAACAGAAGTAAGTAGAAGTGAACAGAGGTAAACCAAAGTAAGTAGAGGTGAACAGAAGTAAGCAAAAAGAACCCATTCCCTAGTGCCGTACACCCTCGCCCTGACTCCTCAGTTTAGTTTCAAAGGAAGTTCGCAACAACAGAGCTTTCATTTTAAATCGATGCTATTAAAAAAATTATGAAAAAGAGCACTTGCTATGAATAATATTAGTATAATAATATTAGCTATAATTCCCGTTCCTGGTAGTACTCTGGCAAACACTGGTACAGCTTTCCTTAGGTTAGATTGGAAAACCCTTCTAAAAAGTGCAAGATAAGTAGCAGCTGATATTAACTTGCGCGCCGCTTCTCACGGGACATCTGAAAAATTCGATACCAGAGAGAAGTTAAAAATGATGTATGGTAGAAAAATGGGTAAGTAAATGCCTATAATTTAGGGAAAATATCGAAGTTAAGGATAAATGTAGGCTATTTGACCCTCATATTTCATTTAGTTCATGTACATTACATTTTGCATGGGTGTTCTGTATAGTTTTCTTTTTTTTGCCTGGAAGAGTGATGAAAAAGAAATCGTAACGGTTGGAAAATTGAGATACTTAAAATCTAGTTAGTCAATACACGCTGACAGTTTAAAATCAGAATTTTCTCAAACTGCCGCACGTCTGCGCTGAAATTTCTTGTGAGTAATTTAATTTTTTTCTCTTTGAACTTACATACATTCTGTGATACTGCTTCTTCTGCACCTTTAAATATTTTGATTTAGAATTCATTTAGTTTCAACCTTCCGAAATTCTACCTTGTTTCCAACTTGTTTTCTTGCATCTTTTTTTTATATTGATGATGAGAATTGTTGAAACTAGAAGCAATATTTTTCAATACATCATTTTTTTATAAAATGCCAACCTCCGTTAGCGTCGTTCTTCCCCTGCAAGTTTCGCCTTCTGAAAAGTCAGCCTTTTGGGCCCCTCCGTTGTGCAGAAATTCCTCCAATAGTTTGTATTGTTGGCTTTTCATTTCACAAAGTCCTAGAAATATTGATTCGATACGTTTACTCCTGTATTTTTCAACACACTGACTACATTTACGATTCCATTCACCTATTCAAATTACACCGTGTCCTGCTACTCTTCATTCCCTTTATCCCATTTATTTAAAATCAATTGATTTTGCACGTAGCAATAATTTATTTCCTTAATAGTAAGACGTATGCAATACGTGTTAAGACTAAACACTTATATTTACGCCGGACAATGACCAGATAAAAGTTCTTTGGATATGCCATTGCGCTAATACCGCGAATGATGTACAGCAACATGCCTCCAGCCACTTCCCAGGTTTTGCATAGATCATTCTGGCAGCATATTTATGGGCAAAGCTAGTCTCTATGTTGTATTAACAAACGCACAGCTGTCTGAGGAAAATTTGCGCTGCCTTCAGCCTGCTGAGCAGGAGCGGCCGCTGGGCCTGACGAGCTCTCCTGATAAATGCGAGCTGATATTCCGGTACGATGTGGTGCGCAGAATGGAACATGGTATAGAGGCCGGTGGGGAGTACGGTGTGGAGCATTGTGTGGAACACGGTGTAGATCATGGTGTGGATCATGATGTGGAGCAAGACGTGAAGCACGATATGGAACACGATGTGAAGCACGGTGTGGAGCACTCTGTGGAACACGGTGTAGATCATGGTGGGGATCATGGTGTGGAACACGATGTAGAGCACAATATGGAACACGACGTGAAGCACGGTGTGGAGCACTGTATGGAACACGGTGTAGATCATGGTGCGGATCATGATGTGGAGCACGATGGTGAGCACGATGTGGAACAAGACGGGAAGCACGGTGTGGAGCACGACATGGAGCACGACATGGAGCACGTGACCAGCAACAATAAAATGACTCCCTGACACCGCGGTACCAATGGCCGCTCGCCGCACCCCGCTGTTAATGGACCTCCGAGCCAGGCCATCGCAGCTACAATTAAGTTTTGAATAAAAACAAGCGGCAATAACATCAGGATAATTGAAACGGGCAGTTAGCCGCTTTTTGTACATCAGTAAAAGAGTACGTAGCAGCAACTGTTCAATACTTCACAAGTGGAGCGAAAAGATTGAGTATTTCATACGATGTATTTTATACGGCCGTAATTTTTTGTCGATATAATTTTTTCAATAACTTATGCACAAAATCTGTCAACACTACTTATAAAGTTTTACGTTCACATGCTAAAATAGAAACCCACAGTAGGTCTAAAAAACTTACATTCTTTTAAATAGGAAAAGAAAAACAGGATAAATCGCAACGTATTTATCTTTAGAATTCTATTCTAGCTAATTAAATATGATACAAAATTGAGTGGTCAGTCGCCTTCAGGAGATGATAAATCAATTAAATACCTTACGGATATTATAAATAAATTAAATACCTTAAAGATACGATAAATAAATTAAAAACCTTACAGATATGATAAATAAAGGAAATACCTTAGAGACATGCTAAATAAATTAAATACTTTGCGGATATGCTAAACTAATTAAATACTTTGAGGATAGGATAAATAAATTAAATACCTTACAGATATGATAAATTAATTAAATACCTCACAGAGATTATAAATCAATTAAATACCTCACAGATATTATAAACCAATTAATACCTCACAGAGATTATAAATCAATTAATACCTCACAGAGATTATAAATCAATTAAATACCTCACAGAGATCATAAATCAATTAAATACCTCACAGTGATTATAAATCAATTAAATACCTCACAGAGATCATAAATCAATTAAATACCTCACAGATATTATAAATCAATTAAATACCTCACAGGGATTATAAATCATTTAATACCTCACAGAGATTATAAATCAATTAAATACCTTACGGATATGACACGGTAGCAGACCAATGAGCTCCCGTGCTTCGATAACCAACTTGCAAGCTTCGAACGCAAGTCTCGTGATGGAGCAGGTAATCTTCTTTGTACTTTCTTTATTTGTTTAGCCCCTTCTCTGTTTCAGCGATTATATTGAACAATCATAATAAGAATTATAACGATAACGATTATAGTAACTATATTAGAGCCATTAACGATAATAAAAATTTAAAATAATTGACTAAAAAATCTGAAAAAATGAAAAATTCTTCATGATAAAGACGCTGATAATATTTTTCAGGAAGAATTACACCAAAATAGAAAGAAAATATTTCATTCCATGAATGTTTTATAAATTCCATCGAGAATTCATTTGATGGTGCCGTTAATCACCGTTAAATTGTATTAAAAGTGTTGCAAAAGAAAATTAAAAATTTAGATGGATATATAAAACATTTTTATTCCCTAGATAGTTCACAAGCCCTTCCAATACACTGAAAGTCAAAAAATTTATAATTAAAATTCATGTTTCATCATCTATTTAAAATCTGTTAGCTAACTAAAGTTAACTCAGCATTTGAGTA
The DNA here is from genome assembly GCA_014899125.1 of Orchestia grillus. Lineage (NCBI taxonomy): Eukaryota > Metazoa > Arthropoda > Malacostraca > Amphipoda > Talitridae > Orchestia > Orchestia grillus. Next base: position 1,635 of record VOMN01137678.1, on the reverse strand, counting down.
CAATTATAACACTTCAAAGACGTGAAAATACCCTACCTTACTAGGGTGGTATAGAAGACATGAAAACAGCTCTTTACACTTATTATGGCCGTATAATAGACTGAAGAACAATTCTTCACACTTATTAAGGCCGTATAAGACACTGGAGAACAGTTCTTCACACTTATTAAGGCCGTGTTAGAGGCGTGAAAACAGCTTTTTTCACTTACTAAGCAGTATAAGAGACGCAAAAATAGCTTTCTACACTTTCTAAGGCAGTATAAAAGACGTGAAAACAGCTTTCCACACTTGCTAAGGCAGTATAAGAGACGTGAACACAGCTTTCCGCACTTGCTAAGGCAGTATAAGAGACGTAAAAACATCTTTCCACACTTGCTAACGCAGTATAAGAGACGTGAACACAGCTTTCCACACTTGCTAAGGCAGTATAAGAGATGTAAAAACATCTTTCCACACTTGCTAACGCAGTATAAGAGACGTAAAAGCAACACTACACAGTAAAATTATCGTACAAGATGTGAGAGCAACATTACCCACTTACTAGGGCCGTGTTAAAGACGTAAAAACAATGCTACACTTTTACGAAAGTCGTATAAGAAATGTGAAAACAATACAACATCCTTACTATGTCCGTATTAGGCATGCAAACAACCCCACCATGCGCTTGCTGTTCTAAAGCACAACCTAAAAACATGACAGATCATCCAAGCGTGAGATCAGAGCTTCTAAGGAATACCGGTGCGCCTCAAGAGCAGAATAAAGCCCATCCATGGAAGCGTTCCATGGCCTACGCATGAATGAGAAATCAATACAAACGTCCTTTAGTTCCTGTCCAAGAAGCGTTCGGAATTTTCTCTCCGTCCAAAGATAATTTCAAAGGGAGCTGTTCCTGCGTTGAGAGACGATCGAATGGTTCCTCGATCGAGAAGGCCTCAATAAAGCCTTGGGATTAATTCTACGCTTTTGCCAAAGCGATTAGAATAAACCGATAGTATAAAGCAGCAGGCATCCGAATAAAAAAAGTATGTTTCATTTATTGAAGAAGCTCAGCGTATGTGCATCAACGCAATCGGAACTAACGAATTGGTACTAACTAAAAAAGTACCCTACTTCATACATATTCCACGCATGAATATAAAAGCAGAAAATTGCAGCGCCAGCTTCGTCGATGCTCTCATCGTTGCTCCTAAAGTAAGCCCTAAGAGGCCTATAATTACCGCGAGACTCAAAGGCTTCAAAATCGCCACCGCAGGTCCTCTTCTTCGATATAGAGGGAGTAGGGCCATAGTTACAAGCTTTACATAATTTACTTGATGAAGACAGGTTCATGAGACACTATTTTGCGTAACAATTTTAACCATAAGGAGCACTAATTTACCATTTTATCGTTAAACCTTGAAAAATAGTAACTACTGTTAACTTACAGTAGACGAGTCAGGTGCTAGAGCGACTTATATGAAAGCTAAGGATGAAGTCGTCATGCGATGTGCTTTGGTGAGTCAAACATGGACAGAGGAACCCCTGTAAAACACGGGACTTGGGTAGTTACGGCACGGGACTCGGGTAGTTACGGCACGGGACTCGGGTAGTTACGGCACGGGACTTGGGTAGTTACGGCACGGGACTTGGGTAGTT
>VOMN01137650.1:0-12561 GCA_014899125.1 Orchestia grillus | reverse complement strand
AAGCTCTCCACCGATGTTTAGGGCTCTCAGTTTTTTAAGTAGTGGGTATAGAATACAAATTTAAAGAACAAAAATGCACATCCACACTATAAAAGAAATAACTTGCTTTTTAAATGAGTCGACGCATATAGTTAATTTTCAATAGCGGCGCTCCACTCGCACCATACATTCCTCCCTTGGAGTTTTCCAACATCAACTCGGTTTCCCGGTTTCTTACGAAGATTTGCACCCTTACGCAGAGTGAGAAAGTTTGTGTGAACAACTACGGGTGATGAGCTCAGTAGATTTTTCAAAGGCTTTCCGTAGGAGATGGATCCCATGGCCTATCTAGTTCTCAGAAATTACATCCCTTTCAATAGAAGACGTAAAAACAAATCTCAAAACAACTGGCGTTTTTTCAAAGGAGACGTTGTTATAACATCCATGTCATCGTTTATTCAATTCATCGGGTACATGATTGAATTCTTGAACACAAGTACACCTATGTACAAATAATCCAGTGTTTGAACCTAGGGTAGTACAAATTACAGTTATCAATTGAATTTATGGGAGACTTTTCTTTCATTTTAAGTATTTCTGGACGTAAATCAAGGACCAGTGAAAGAATGGTGTATGGGAACATGGTTGGGGGAAACATGCTGGATGGGATCATGGTGAATGGGAACATGCTGGATCGGAGCATGGTGGGCGGAAGCATGGGGGATGGGAGCATAGTGGATAGGAACATGGTGGAATGAGGGTAAATTGATGAAGAAACAATGGATGGCAGCAATAGAGCAATGGAGAAATGCTGGAATAAAGTTTCACTGGATGCTACGTCAGTTAACATACTGGCAGGAAACGCACTCGCATTTCAACGTAACAAACTCAAACTACAACATGATGGGAACACGCACAACATGCAGGATACACTACAACATAATGGGAACACGCACAACATGCAGGATACACTACAAAACATATTGGGAACACGCACAACATGCAGGATGCACTACAACATGATCGGAACACGCACAACATGCAGGATACACTACAACATAATGGGAACACGCACAACATTCAGGATACACTACAATATAATGGGAACACGCACAACATGCAGGATACACTACAACATGATCGGAACACGCACTACATGCAGGATACACTACAATATAATGCAATATAATGGGAACACGCACTACATGCAGGATACACTACAATATAATGGGAACACGCACAACATGCTGGATTGGAAACACTCTGTACTCATGTTGGAAGAAAACATTCTGGGATGGAAAGATATATTCTAGAATTTCACCATGGTGAATATAATGAAATAAAAAACTAATAGTAAAATATTCTAGAATGGGATAACATTGACAACATGTTCAGATTCGAAGCTTCTGAGAACGTGTAGGGAAAGAGTGCTATTCTGAGATGAGGACAGTCCTGGTAATTGTGAGGCCAACATTTGAGATGAGGACAGTCCTGGTAATTGTGAGGCCAACATTTCACGCCGGCCTCCCGCTTTCTTTGGGCGGCTGCATCTTGCGTGTTCCTTTCTGTTTCTTGCGTTTCTGATTCTTCCGTTACTGTTTCTGTTTCTTCCGTTTCTGTTTCCTGCTTTTCAAGTTCAGCCTGAGGGAGAGTCGCCAAGTCTCCCAAAGACTTTGTTCACGTCCTGAAAAGCACCAGCTGCCTCTGGGGATATTATTTTCCCTTTAGTGCCCTTATTTGGTGTCCATAGCGGATCAAAATTCCTGGTTTGATTGAATAAATTATTTTTTATTGGGAATAACGACATTGCGAAAATAAAAGAAAGTTCATTCAATAACATTGGTCATTTCAGCATTGCATAACGATAGTCATTCAAGCAAAGAGAATAGCTAAAACTAAGGTTTGAACTAGTTTAAATTAGCATGTATGTTTAATGCGTATCCTACAGATGAGAAACTACTTATACGTTTCGTTGATCGTAAGTAGAATTATTTTCTAATCACCATATCCTGATATGTATCAATGAGTTCATTTTGAAACTCTGAGCTTCAAAGATGTGTTTGTAAGCTACACCTGCTAGCTTGTAGACGTACTTAACACTTTTTTTTATCACTCATAGATTTTAATTGACGTTAATGTTCGATCCGAGTTTTGCGGCGCTATACGAGTATTCTAAGCAAAGTTGAGTCATAAAGATTATTTCATTTCAATTTAATAACCTACTCAGTTCATTAGACCGACCATTATAGAGACTGACCACATAAATCTACTTATCGTATTTCCTACGGTGTATTAATGTGAAATTCGTTACATTAGTTTCTAAAAAAATGACTAGCGAACAAATAAAATATTTGCCTTTATTGACAAGCTTTGATTTTTACAAAAATCCTGTTCAAGAAAAATACATCTAAAATTCAAATTTCAAAATAGACATTAATACGAAAATTTGTATACTGGATACAGAACATGGAGATGAATTCAGTAGTAAAAATAAGAAACCTAGTGCAAAATAAATGAATCAGGAGAGCTCGAGCGGTCATTTAAATTTGGACTATTATGAAAAAAATAAATGGATTCTAGTATCCGCAGGTCTAAGTCTTGGCAATGATGAACAATTTTGAAGTTTCCATCATCAATAGGATAGTCTAATTTCCGTGCATGGAACCTAATTTTAGTATGCACTGGAGTAGTAATTAATTGTCCAGTTTGGCAGAAAACACCCTTATGATGACCTGCTCTGACCTCCAATTGCTCCTTAGTCTCCCCTACACAGACTGCAGGACACTGTCCACATTGATATTTATACATAACACAAGAGGCAGGTGTGGGAAGGAGCGCGTCTATAAATCTGAAAATAATTTTGAATACAGTTGATTCACTGGAAAATTATCCTGACTCGGAGCTGCGGGTAGAATCTCTTTACAACGTACAAAAGTAATCTACTAGTTCGAAAGAGACGAGGACCACAAAACGGTAAATTAATACATATCAAGCTTTTTGTTCCACACTTTACCCATTAGGCTTTACGTTATAAATACTTTTTGATGGTTCGTAAAACTAAGTATGAATGAATTTCTTTGGAACTAAGTCAACTGCAAAGTATTTTTTATTTATTTTATTAGTTTGTTTTTCTGACGACGCTTTCGCAGCACAGTTGACAAACTGTGCTGCGAAAGCGTCGTCAGAAAAGCAAACTTTAAAACAATTTTGACCAAAGAAGGAATCAGATTGAGTTTATATGCAATAAGTAAAAAATAATCGAATACCATTGCCAGGTTAATGGACGCCATCTTTCGGTAAGATGAAGTTTCGAAACACGTTGATTTTTTTACTAGCACGTCTGGAAAGCTTAATAGATTATTTTCTTCAATATCGGGACAGAATGCTATTTCAGGATGTTTATCAAGAAGTATTTAAGAAATTTGGAAACATGAGTCACATCTCGAAACAGGAAAAAGGTATCATCAATAGATTTTCTATGCTAGACTGGTCTGAATTCAACGGGTGAACCACACAGCCATCATTTTTCAAGGTGGCATAAAAAACGTTTGCCAACGTGGGTCTGAGAGGTCCCTACAGCGACACCGTTATGTTGGGTGCACGATGCTTGATCAAAAACAAATTACACATTTTCAACTGCCAACCGAAAAGATTTCCTAAACTGTTCAATGAAACAAATTTATTCTTCTAATTTTAATGTTGACAATTGAGTTAGACTCAAGTAACCATCCGACGTGACGTAACAAGACTGGCGTTCCTCCGTTTTCTAGTTGTTGACTCTCATTTTCGAGTTTTTCACCGCGACAAAAAATAGCATACCCGTGATTTTTCAGTCAAGAATACAAGCACATTGGCCAGCATGTTAATAGTGCAGTCCTATAATAAGGAACCCAACGTACGAATAAATCTATTGTTGTGAAGTAAAAAACTGACTTTTTCTGTGTAACCTTAAAAAAGCTGCTAAAATATCTATCTAGCTAAGTGCTTACAAATCCAAAGTAGCTCTAAAACTCGTGACACACTCTACCTGTCTTGTGAAATAGTGCAACTTTGGAAAATGTTTTACTTGCAGAGAGATTGCACAATTGATGTTAATAATGTATGTGGTGATAAAACATACTGGAAATATTCAGAATACACTTCCAGAATGTACTGACACGTCAAAACATATTTTTTCTATGCAGCATATTCCGTATATGCACGTTACAAATATCGCATACATTTTAGACATTAGAATGCTGATCGACAATACTGATACAAAAAATGTCATTTATGAACATTGTTCAGATGCTACTAGTATCGATCTCGAAATGTTGAACATTACCTGACAAATGCATTTATTGAAAAACACGAAAACCTAATAAATAGAATATTTTTGCTTACCTAACAATATATAACTCATTTTCATGCTCTTGTTGCTTTTGGCAATGTATTTTTTAGATTTTGCCAATGTTTGCCCTCACGTACAGTTTTGCTCATACACACTACTGACAAAGACCTACACCCATTTATGTACTGGAGAACATTTGCAACTATCAATTATCTCCACATCATGAAGCAAGCAAAGTATTAAGCCAAACAAAAACATACCTAGTAAGAGATCGAACCATATTTCAGGCATAAATTTCAGTTGAAGTCATAAAGTATTTAATGGAAAAATGTCCCTTTTTGCGCAGGATGGAGTGAGCAGCCCTATTAGCAGGCTAATAAGCAGCATGCAACCGCCAGAGCGCCCTAGAGAAGCCTCCGTCTCAACTCCGATCATTGGCCGATCGTTCCCATCATGTGCTTCATTTTCAGGAATTTTCTCCATTCCGCGACGAGCGTTGCAAGGCAGTTTATCATGCGAGGATAGCATTTAGTTATTTACTCTGTAAAGTATTCAATGTCTAGTGGCAATGAGTGGCCCTTCACTTGATAATATCTAGAGAGACAGGCGCTGGCAGACAGGGTCGACAGAGGCAGTCGTCCTCACTGCCGACGAGACCACCGATCATCGCCGCTCTAGAGATGCTTAATCTCAGGTTTGGTGCTCGATACAACCGTAATGTGTATAATGTATATCGTGCCGAGCTCTATTAAAGAACATTCTCGTCCTGAATTACGCTAAACAATCAAAGGCGGTAAACCTAGAATTTTGAGCAATAAAATTTACCACTACATCGACCCTACTACAGCCGGAGCACAGATTGGCCCAAGCGCCCATGATTCTTGTCCGTCAGCTAAAAGCAAGAGTAATAATGTGTGCTCCTTGTTCTCATAACCTACTAAATTAATATACGAAGAGACATTCGACACTGAACTCCACGGAAGCCAAATTTAATATAATGACTCCAGGCTTCCTCTCATGGCGCTTCAAATTTTTTGAGTTAAATAAAAAGAGCAGTCATAATACTATGAGAAAAATCGTACATTCTTGAGTCGAGTTGCTTCGATTGCAGTGCTTCCGTAGGTCGTTAATTATCGGCAGTTTGGATCAAATGACTCGCAATCAAAGTTCACAAACATAAAAGAATTTCATCGGACATGTTCTCTAAAGGGATGTATGGATGTTGAACAGCATTATCTCTGTCATCGAAACGAGTTATGGAGACAGGGAATTTTTTCGCTCTACTTTATTGCAGGCCGCAAGAATTACAGTCCAAATTAGGCTCGCTAGTCCTCAATAAATGTCAGGGTTCGAAATATTATCAAATTATTTTTTGACAGATTATTTTTTCTGCGTATGAATTATTTCTAATTATATGTAACCAAGAGTAATATAATTCATTTTTGTGAATTTCAAGTTACAAAAATATAAGCAGGATTAATATCTCAAACACTTATTTGAAAAGAATATTGTACAATATAAATATGTGTAAAAATAAATTCAAATGCGCTTATCAGGACATTTAAATGATATCATGGAAAATAAAATGATTCTCATAAATTCAAACGATTGAAAAAATCTACATAACAATGGGCTGGTGCAGACGCACAAATTTCTTGTTTGCACAAGATTACCTCCACTCGCGTTCTCACTCAATTTGGGTAATTAGTTTTCCGGCGTTAGGTGTGCGCGTCCATTTCAGAGACTGATGGCGCCGCCTCGACCTGCCGCCCAGCTAAGGAACTGTGCACTGGAGTCGAGTGAACGTCTGGGCTCCTACTCCTAAATGTACGAGTATCTGGCCCTAACCCACTCGAACTTTAAATTTTGTCTTAAGGAAAATGAGAGGCACTCGAGTGAATATTTGCAAGAGCGATTACGTGGCGCTAGTGTAAGTTTAGCCAACGAATGTTTTGTTGTTTCAGTTTTAGGTAATCCAGTGTATAGTGAATGAGTCTTTTACATATATTCTATGCGTCCCTAAAGAATAAGACGAGAACTCAAGTGTTTGGAGAACATCTTAGTACTAAAATTCACTTGTAACACGAGATATTTGCCACAAACCTACCGTAAAAGCCTTTTTCGTGGAATAAAAGCGCATTTCCCTCAATAACATGTAAGTAGGAAGCGAATACAGGGTACTTTTGAAAACGTAAAAACCAAAAACATAGCTTTCCAGTTATATTTCATCATGCTAGATCACTCCACTTAAGAACAACACTCATTGTGCTTTTACAAAACATCAAATTTCCTGTTCCTTGTCTAAAGTTTTTGAGGTGCGCTTGCCCCACTCGCGCGGCTGCAGCGCCGGCGCCAGACGCCGGGAGCAGCGCTCCAGAAACTCGCCCTCAGAAGCCGTCTCTCGCTGCCGGAGCTCCAGCGCCTCTGTGGCTGGCGGCCACGCTTATGCAAATCTAATGAAGTGATAAGTTCCGATGAATAATCGTATGCATGATAAGCAAGGGATATTCATAGAAAGAGAGTGATAATGAACTATAATATGCCGCAATTTCCCTACTGATGAGAGTATTCATCATGAATGGTGAGCGATAATGAATTTTTAGGGATTGTGAGCTGAATGCAAATGGAATACCTTCAATTGTATCGGATGCTAATTAGAGTTTCATAAATCGGAATTATACATTTCCGATCGTGCATCATAGAAAGCTGCAAAGAATCGGAACAGAACTTTAACGTGCGGCGTCGTGTATTACAGGGGAGGAAGACACGTAAGCGACCTCAGTAAAGCAGACATGAAGAGGCGCCGCAAGTGAGGCAGAAATCTGCGCCAGAACATTTGGATGCCTCTCTCTGTATCACCTGGAACTGTGCAAGGACAACGTCAACACTTCACCTGTCGTGTGAAATAGTACAACTTAAGAAAATGCTTTACCTTGCAGAGAGATTGCAGAATTGAAGTTAATAATGTATGTGGTGAAATATGAAATTCATTTGGTTAAAAAAACATAATTTGATATTTAACTATCTAATTAAAGGTTTTACAAGCTTGTTTTCTTGTCATTCTTAATTATGTACTGAACTACGCCATAACAGGCATCAGCAACTGCACCAAGGTGTTGTGGTCGGGTACGCATACTTGGTACTGCGACTCACATACTTGGTACTGCGGCTTACATAATTAGCACTGCGACTTACATAATTAGCACTGCGACTTACATAATTAGCACTGCGACTACCATAAATAGCACTGCAGCTACCATAATTAGCACTGCGACTTACATAATTAGCACTGCGACTACCATAATTAGCACTGCAACTACCATAATTAGCATTGCGGCTTACATAATTAGCACTGCGACTTACATAAATAGCACTGCGACTTACATAACCAGTAGGGCGGTCAGCACGTGGGAACAATACATAAGTCTGCCAAAGTCTGCATGCGAGTGTACGTAATTGCATGCATGTGTAAGTGTGTATTTATGAAAAGATTTGATTTTCAGTGGATAAATGTAATTTTGTCACAAATTTTCTTTGACTTTTCATTTTGTATCTCATTTTCTTTTCGCTGTTGAAGCCCTAAAGATAAAATTGTTACATTTCGAAAACTTAGCCTTTCAGTATAAATGAGCCCCATTTCATTGTTTCTTTTACCTATAGAGCGAGACTCCCCAGCCACCGACCCTTCAGCGCTAGGCACAACAGCCCTCGTCATACGAGCTGGGCTGGACTAGCGAGCTACCACCTGTTCATTATTTCATTTAAATCCATCACGGTTTATTTGGACAAATGTCCAAAACTTAGGAGGTGTCACAGCAGCATAATGCTTCCAAACTATGTAAAAATGTACGAAATAAAATTTAGGAAAACCCCAAAACAACATGTACATTGAATTATGAATAAATAGAGCAATTTTTCTGCAGAGAGCTTAGTTTAGGGAACCTGAACTACGATGAGAGGATTTCTTCTTCTATGTTAGTCCACGCACGGTTGCTGCAGCTGTAAGTTGCTGGGAGAGTGTGGGGCTGCTGCAGCTGTAAGTTGCTGGGAGAGTGTGGGGCTGCTGCAGCTGTAAGTTACTGGGGGAGTGTGGGGCTGCTGCAGCTATAAGTTGCTGGGGAATGCAGAACTGCAGCAGGTGCAAAATGCCTCAGTGAGAGGAAAAAAGTAAAATGCGGTAAGAAAATAAAAGTAAAAGACTGTTAATAGGAATAGAAGCCGCACCGCACGCCTCGAGCTCTCGGGTTTTGAGAGAGGCTACAGTGTTGCAATTAATTACAAGCATCAGGATGAAACTCCAAGCGACATCCTGTCGAGGAACAAGAAGGTGAAGAAAGATGTTCCAACTTCTAAGAAGACAGCTCGAAGGAAGACAAAAAGAAAACAGAAATATTTAGCAACAAAAAGCAGGCGGCAGCAGGGCAGGAGGCAGCCCTGCAGAGTCCTGCTAACAAGATGGCGTCTCTTTGGCCACGCAACATATATAAATATTTGTATTCTTCGGTCCTGCCCTTGAGAGGTTCACGGAACATGACATCATTCATTTAAAAAAAAAATTCTGAAAAGTTAAGTGTGCAAAAACTTTTTGTACTGTTAATCATTAAAATCATTGTAGGTTATTTGTTTTTTCTCCACTGAGATTCGCTAGCGCCTGTTGGAGCACATCGTGAGGACATAAAATTCTAACAAAATTTACTCATTTTACTCAAGTTCTTCGAAATTATTTAGAATCTCTAGGCTGTTTGAGAGTCTCTCCACTGCCCGTTGAGTGCCCGTTGAGTGCCCGTTGAGTGCCCGTTGAGTGCCCGTTGAGTGTCCGTTGAGTGTCCGTTGAGTGCCCGTTGAGTGTTCACTGAATACGTTGAGAACGGGAGAACTCACTCTGAGTACCCATTGAAAACCTGTTGAGTGTCTACTGAAAACCCAACGAGAACCTGTTGAGTCTCCACTGAGCACCTATGAGTCCCCGTTGAGTGGCCATTGAGTACCCATAAGTGGCCATTGAGGGTCCGCTGAGTGCAGTGAGTGCGAGGAGAGGGCAGCAGAGGGCGCCTCCCTGGAGCCTCACGAGCAGCCTCAGAGGTCACAGCGGTGTCTCATTTACAGAAAGAATAATAATATTTCACGTCGTATTTTTTCCTTAGGAAGATGGTAAATATTAAAATTTCTTATGATACTTTTCCAAGGACACTGTAGTTGTGACCGATGACAACTTCAATGTTTTTACACTTTCCAGCAACGCACTGACAGGACGCGAGAGCTGTTGTCGTTGGATTGGTCTGGGCCGATTATGAGTTTCGTGGGCAAAATGAGACAAATGTTCTTAAGTGAGACCCACAGATCAATAAAAGAAGGCAATTATATTTCCTTTCTTAAAAGAAAGAGAACACCTCTCAAGCCAAGCCACGACACTCTCCCTGAGCTGCGCGACGCGTTCGTAGGTTCAGATATGAACACTGCGACCTCGCTCGAGAACATCAAAACCAAACAGTTCGAAAATAGAGTCTTGAGAGCGCCGTGATGAATAATTGTCGCTGAGTTTACAGGACGGAAGAATGAATGGACACAATGAAGTAGAACTATCGATGCACGAATGTTTTCGCCATTGCAAAGATATGACAAATGATTTGTCCACGCTTTGCTCTGGTCTCGCGAGCCTGATGCGTCAATTGGACTCTAAAACTCTAAATTGAAGCCCAATTTCATTTCTCAAATGATCTGAACTTACAGAGAGCTCAGTCTTGAAGGAAATTCAGTAAATTGAACTGCTCCTTCTTCCTGGAGTTCTTTTCAAGCATCGTGGTAATCAATTCTAAAGGCCTGGACCCCATTTGCGATAGAGAAATGCATCGGTCTGAGTGAGGGTCGCCACGTCCCTGCCGCCTCCGCACTCTCCGCACACGGCAGCTGTGTCACGGAATTGGAAGATGACGTCAGCTACATAGCTCCTGGAACGCGTTAGTGCGATAAAAGAGAGTTCAAAACGTGTTGAATGAAGTCGATAGCATGTGCACAAGGCCGCTCATGCATACTGCACGAAACTTTCCCAGTTTAGTGAAGTGTGCAGTATTTTTCAGCTTTATGCCAAGTTTGTTTCACAGCTGTAAATTTTATGGAATTCGTGGAATTTTATCCACGAACTCATGCAGCAATTTCAGGTAGACGACAAAATAAACTAGACCAGCTAAAATATTCCGGCAAAAGAGACAGTAAGAATTCAGAAGCAAGAAGTGAAAGATGTTTGAAACCGTCCTTTACAGACGCACATTAAAGTTATGAAGAAAAAGTCCAAGACGTAAATCTTTGTGAAAGTGATCATTTAACGCAAAGTTGTACAATTACAGAACTGTACAGGTCGTTGTACCTAAACCCTCATAGAATTTCTTATAGTTTATTTCACTATAGCTGAGCGTGCTATGACAATAGCTCCTGCAATAACAAATAGCCAGCAAATTATGCCACTTCTCTCAGCGTGTTCGCCGTGATGCTCTCATGGAGGGTAGATATGGAAGGCAAGCTTACAACCTCTGAGCTCAACTCAATGGTTTCCTATGAACAATTTGTGTTAAGGAACTTCCTTGACCGTGGACTGAATTCGTTTGCATTCCCCTCCATGCTGACAAAACTCGTTCAAAGTGTGAGGGAAAATTCAGCCTGTTGCCCAAGAATGTGAACGTGAATTGTGACCGAGGCTGAGCTGAGACCGAGGCTGAGCTGTGACCGAGGCTGAGCTGAGACCGAGGCTGAGCTGAGACCGAGGCTGAATTGTGACCGAGGCTGAGCTGAGACCGAGGCTGAGCTGAGACCGAGGCTGAGCTGAGACTGAGGTCGAAACGTTCATACGAACAAAGGATCATGGGAAGCGATGTAGAGGTTGTACCCCTCAAGACCCGGGAAGAAAACATCGTCCTGCAGTCATAATTGAATAAAACTATCGAGGCCAAGCTGCTGCGGCACTCCACAGACACCAACACGCTGCACAACACCATCGTTACAGATGAGTGACTATACCCCAGTGTGGCCCGGGCGTGAAGGCCCAAGCATCTCTAAGGTACCTAAGGTATTTCTGGAAAGAGCCCTTACTCACCCAAACGGTAGAGTAATTTCAAGAAGGTGTGAATTATGCCTCTGACAACTTTCAGGAACTCTAAAACAAACCTCTTCCGTAAAAGAGAAATCTCTTGTCGAAGAGAAATTCACCACAAGACACAACATGAAGGACATTTTGTGGGGAGCACTGATAGCATCATACTTTCCAACTGAAGGAGATCATGTTTGAATTTTCTGTGTAAACTACAGCGGTGTATAATGTAAACTACAGCGGTGTATAGTGTAAACTACAGCGGTGTATAGTGTAAACTACAGCGGTGTATTGTGTATAACTATTGTGGTGTATAGTGTAGAGCTGCAGTGGTGCATAGCGTATGGCTGCGGTGGTGTGTAGCGTATAACTGCAGTGGTGTGTAGCGTATAACTGCAGTGGTGTGTAGCGTATAACTGCGGCGGTGTGTAGCGTATAACTGCAGTGGTGTGTAGTCGCGTATACCGCCTCCTCCTATCAACAGCAGCGGCCAGCATGGCCACCAATTCCTTCGCTCCTGACTATTGTTTATTTTTAGTTTTGAGCCTAAAACATGTTTTTCTTATGACCCCAGTATTGCAGCTTAATAGACAAAATAGAACAAAGTATGAAACAAAAAATATTGAGATAATACGCGTTGCTTCTTGGACGCATTTAAAAGAAGTCAGCTGGTCAGCGGAGTCTCAGGAAACGAAGCTGCTCTGCGAAGAAAATTCTTAGGAGTGGTTCACACTGTAATTACTTCCGATTCTCCAAATCGGAGCGTCACCTAGTCCCTTATAAATTTGTAGATGGGCACGGGAATGGGAATGTCCGGTAGTGAAAACGGGAAATGTTCCTAGCCCCAGCTTACGGTTTGAGATGGTACCGAAATGTTAGGTTTTGACCGTTCCAAATGACTTTGGAGATAATCGTACATATTTCGACGGATATCCCAACTCTGCTAGGCCTCGAATCCAATTAGAAGAAACCCCACCAGATCAGCGGCAGGTAATAATTTAGGTCTCGAAATCGCTCATCTGGCAACGCTGCCTCGTATCATCGATACCGCCGCGCAGTCTGAGCCAGCCTAAATTGGGGTGGTTTTTCACCGTAGCTGTTCTGAGGGTGCAGGTGGGTGGCGGTGTGTGTGTAGGTGTGTGGGTGGTGGTGTGTGAGTAGGTGTGTGGGT